>PVLA01000462.1:306417-550981 GCA_004027455.1 Hydrochoerus hydrochaeris | reverse complement strand
GAGTTGAGGTCAATTAACACCTATTGTTTGGGATTGTCCCTGCCTGGCCCTGGGCCTGGGGCGTTTCCTGCTTGGGGCTGGGGGTTGCTGCCAGGGTTGGCAAATATATATTCCAGCTTCTAAAAAATAAAGGCGGATTCAGATTCACTCACAAACTGGGGTGCAGTGTTTTCTGTCTCTCAATCGCCGACTCCCTGACACCTTTGGGAAACCCTAGCCCTGCCGCAGCTGGACTCCGGCACAGCTCCAACTTCTCCTTCCCCTACTTAATAAAGGCAGTTCTTCTCTATGAACCTTAAAGGTCACTTTTCTTGCAAGCTGCCTCCTGTCTCTGGAAAAACTCTAAGCCCATGTCCTGGGTCTGTGTGACCTTGGATCTTGGCTTACAGTTCCCAGCAGGCTAGCTATGCTGAGAGCAATCTGTGATGGGGACCGTGGAGGAGCAGCATTGTCACAGTGCAGAGCAGAGGGTAGCTCTGTCCTGTAGAGATGGGAATAGTGCATGCAACAGCCTCCCAGCTTTTGGCCGGTCCTCCTTATATCTTAACCATGTTGTGGCAAATGATAAGTAGGAAGGGCTGTTGATTCTGGAAAATATAGTAAAGCTTGCTTGGGAGCCAAGAAGAAAAGGAGCCCCCTGCTTTTTTCCCCAAACCTACCAATAATGGAAATTTCATCAAGTCAAGTTCTTTGGGTTGAGAGGAGAAAATCATGGCTCAAACACCACAGCCTTCCACTGTGCTCATTAGGAGACAGTAGTGATTTTTGGTTTTTTGGGTTTTGTGTGTGCATGTGTGTGTGTGTGTGTGTGTGTGTGTGTGTGTATGTGTGTGTGAACAAATATTTATGCATTTGTTGGATATTCTCATAACAGTTTCTAAAGAGAGGAGATGATAGATGGACAGATAAATATTTGCTGTATACCTTAGACATATATATACATGTGTCCTGTATGTCATATGTATGTATAAGTTGAGAAGTAAAGGAGACAAATATGATCAATTTCCCATTTTTATCTAATCCATTTCTACTTATTTTAAGTTTATCTCTTCTTTCTAGATATGGGCTATGTCTTAGGAATGAATAATTAATGATTTCCAGACATATTATTAGTATTTCATAGAGCCAAAGCAGAAGCTCTATGATTACGCTTTGATGCAAATATAAACATCTTTCTTTGCAAGTCGTGTGACTCTAACATCACACCATCTCTATGTTTCTTTTCCTTTACCTCATAATAAAGGCAAGAGTACATAACACATATTCAGTGACGGTTCTATAAAATGCCACTCTGGATACCCCTCTAAGAGAACTTGGACTATCTCATGTTAATACAAAATAAAAAAGATTTTGAAGAATATTAATTTCATCATCTATTATGTTATCAATTGCTCTTTAGTTGAAAAAGTCACCCACACATAAATCTATTATTATTACCTTAAACATTTTCAAAATAATGCAGTTCTTTTTGAATGCTGTTTAATCTCTTCAGTGCTATGGATTTTCAAGGTACAGCATTGAAGGGTTGGTGCCTGAGTAAAATTTTCTTCTCATATGAGTACTCAGATATTTTGATTTCTCCTTTTATATCAGTTTAGGGAAAAAGAAGTTATTTTAAAATGCATGTACTGAAGTGTTTTATTTCTGAAACCATTACCATTTAATCCCACAGTGACTGATTTTGGGGTCTGGAGCACTCGATTTAATTTAAGGGTGTATAACTTTGACATTTTCCACACTCTGAAGAAATGCCATATTACTACATTGAAATTTACTCATATATTTGAAATCTGTAAAACTTATACATGGATCGAGTGAAGATTTGCCTTTGCTGTATTTCCACAAAATGAGTTTTCTAAGTATCTGTAAGTGTAAAAACTAGAGCAGAACCATGAATAAACTAGATGGCCAGTGGGAAATTTCCACATTTAATAAACCTGCTACTAAGTGAAGAAGCATCACTAAGCACAGATTTCACACACAAATGACAAGACAATTGTATTTAAGTTTAGAGCAACCAAAATGCCTTTAAAGTCTTGTCTGGAATATTATATCAATTGGTATCTGAGAGGTGGAAGAAATCCTATTATCCATTATGCATTTTTAAAATAGTGCATCAATAAATCTATGTGGATTATGCCCAACTGTTTAGTGCCCAGTGGTAGAAAGTGCTAACAGAATAGAGAGGTACAGATGGTTAGATAGTTCAGAGACCCATTCTGCTTTAACCTTATTTTAATTATTACTTGGGTTAAGTGTGATCAATCATTCTTTCAAACAAAGAGTCTTGCGTTAGTTGCCATGAGTCAATTTGAGTATACCTTTGTATCCAGATATTTATTTGGTAAAACACTAGTTTCAGTGTTGTTATTGTTACAGGTAACTGAGTTAAGCAGAAATATTACAAGTAGTCAGACAGGGCTAGGCCTTTGAAGGAGCCAGTGCAGAAGACCAGATACCTTGCAGCTGCCGGGGAGACAGACACTTCCCACTGTGGGCCAGGCCCTCAAAACAAAAGATCAAACAAATACACATACATCCAAAGGATTGATATTCTAAATAGGTCTCTATCACTCTGAGGAAGCCAGGAGTCACCATCCCAAACTCCTACAGGAAGAGTCACTGCTCTTTAAGCATACCAGCTTGCTATATGACTTGCTTCTCTATTTGTTCCTGATGTAATCAATTTTACCTAAGCAATTAATCTCATTGGTTGACCACAGTTCTGTCCCACCTTATGCTCACCTTGCAATTTCCTATGCTTTCTTCACCTTGAACCTGCCTCACTTTGTGGCTCTATAAAAACTCCTAAAAAGATAGAGTCTTTGGCAACCCACTCAAATGATCATCAACTGATAAATGGATTAAAAAGATGTATTTTTTTCATACGGTAGAATACAACTCATCCATAAGGAAGGATAAACTTGAAATATTTATAGCTAAGTGAGTGAAGCTTGAGAATCATACTCTTAAGTGAAATAAATCTAACACATATTTGTAAATATTGCTTTATTTCTCTGTTGTGAGAAACGGAAAGTGTAAATAAAATCTTAATTTGGCTCAGTGTTGCCTTTTAACAAGTACACAGAGCAGACATTATCATACTCACATCTCCAATATGCAAATAATCTAAACTAGAACCCAACTCCTTTGGATTGTCTTATCCATGCCAGACCCTTCCTAAACCATTGGTCTTCACCTTAGCCTACATCAGAATCACTTGGATCTTTTCTAAAAATGTGTATCATTAGGTTTTCTTTCTTCCTGCTAACATTTCTTTTTCAGAATGTTCATAATGTGACCCCAATTTTGCATTTCTACCAAATTCCTAGGTAACTCTGATGCTTTTAGGTCAGTGTAAGTACTATAAACCATACTTTAAATGATGAGAAAGCACTAAAGTCACAATCTTCTTACAATGAATAAGTCATTAAACAAATTGTTTTCTATCATCTACTAACTGACCTTTTGGCTGGGACTTTTAAAAGATTTTTCCATATTTCTAGGACATATTTTTTTCTAATAAAATAAGAAAAAAGGCTTTGGTGCATATGATATTTGATGTTACTTTTAAAATTCTAAGATAATGTGAACACTACTTCTTTCATGTAAGAATGAAATTGTTTAAAATTCTCTGGAAATTATCTCAAAATAATAGGCTATGAATAGCTGAACTTTGCAAGTAACTGTGGTTTAAATAAATTACTTCCACATATACCAAAGTTTTTGAGTGTAGTTGGCATTTTTTTTGTCTTATTATTTCAAATTAGATTTTCTGGAATCCTGAAGTCAAGTTTAATGTGTAGATACTTCATAGGGATTAACATAAATGAAGAGAAGTGGCAAGAAACAGTTTTGTGTAGAAAACCTTGGTACGCACAGCCAATGAAACAGCCAGCTGCAACAAAGTCCTAGAATGAACATAGTCTGCACTTCAGGGTATAGACTAAATTCCAACCTGGCACTGAAAGAGTATGGCCTTGGACCACACACTCTGAGTGACTGCGGGAAACCCCAAAGCACTGAACTTGGTGACAATTTCCATAGCTCTCAGACAGTCTGTCCTCTACATCAATGAGGTTTTGTGTTTCTCTTGGCCTTTTAGTGGCTCCTGGAATTCAATAGTATATGCCATTTGGAGCATGAGAATATAGATGAAAGGTGTGTTTTGTACTATTTCAGAGACTGGGAGCTTATCAACAAGTGTTTCTAGCTCACATTGATTGCTGGAGGCTTGGAAGTGCAAAGGTAAGGAGTGGGCAGATCAGCTGTCTGCTGAGAGCATACGTCCTAATGGTTGATACCTTTTGTCTATGTCTTCACACAAAGGAAGGATGGAGCTGGCTTTCTAGTGTTTTCTTCATGAGGGTACCAATTCCAACCATGAAGACTCTACTCCTAGGACTACTCATTTCCTAAATTCTCTGCCTCTTAACAGTGATACAGAAGAAAGAAACTCCCAACCTGCTAGGTGTCTGGTATGAGCCTGTGTTCTCTGAAATGGAAGAATGAATTTAGGAACAAGAGAGGTTAAGAGTGGAATATATTTATTGAGAGAAAGCAAGCTTCTGTCTGAGAAGGAGAGGAGGGGTCCTGAGTGGGCTGCCATTCTGTCTTTTCAAGGGACTTTTAAAGAGCAAAACCACCAAACAACGCAAGTCTAAGGGAACTCTCAAGGTAGGCACTAGGTGGGACAAAACTATGGTCAACCAATAAAATTAATTACACAGATAAAATTGATTAAATGGGAATCAAATGGGGAAGCAAATCGTGTTGCAAGTGGGCATGAATTCAGAACAGGGTCTTTGCCAGAAGGTGAGTTAGTGGTTGCCTCTGGCTTTCTCAAGGTGATTATACCTGTTTAGAATAGCAGTGCCTGATGCTTACCCTTAGGAAGCATGTGGGTGAATTTGTTTTATCTTTTGTCTTGAGGTCTTGCCCACAGGGGGAGATGTCTGTCACCCTCACAGTTACAAGGTATCTGGGCTTCTGCTCTGGCCACTTGGAGAGCCCAGCCCTATCTGACTGCCTACAATATTTCTATCTAACATGGCAGCCTATGACAATATCATCTTATAAGCTTTACTGGCACACAGACATTTGTACCATAGCAAGCATCTATCTCTTTTATAAGAAAATTAGAAACTTTCCTGGAAACCATCAGGAACAATTTGCTACGCCTCATTTTCCAGAAAGATATCACATGTATCTACCTAGAGGCTGAGAAAACAGGTAGAAAAATAAATGAGTGTACAGTAGAAAAATAAATGAGACAGAGAATTGGGAATGGATGTGGCTTTTCAGCCCAGAAGGCCTGTGCCTGTCACTTTATTAGTCACCTACACTCTGTCAGCTACACTGCCAGGTGCTATCTGTTAGGTCCCAGGGAAATGATACCAAATCAATAGTAGTGTTCCCAATGCTAAGGTTAAACCTAAAGACAAAATCTTTGCTTTATCTTAGACCTTATTTAGGTCTTTTTAGTCACTGTCATAACATTTAGAATTAAGTGTTAGGCTTCTAAGAATTCTGTGGAGCAGCAGACAAGTGTCTTTTCTGAAAATCCATATGGGGTTTAAGCATATATACTTACACTTTTATTGAAGACCAAAACAATATTTACTGGCCTTACTATTTTTCTTTTTCCTTAGGGGTTAAAATAAGTTTTCTTCTCTGTCCTGGAAAGGAGACAGACAACTCACAGATGCCACATGAGCTGATGGACTGATTCAGGGGCTCTCATCTGCATCAAAGCTGAGCCAACAGGACTTCTGTCATCTCCACTTCAAAGTGCTATCCTAAGGGATGTGCTATTCCTCTGCACACCAAGGAACTCATGCTCAAGCATGCAGCTGCTAGCTCACAATTTAGTATGAAAAGCTTGAAAAAGAAAGGGAAGGAAATAAGAAAAGCTCACTACCAACTGCCCCCATCCCTGCTGCTCTTTAGTAGCTACCCCCCACCGTTACCACCTCATAAGGTGCTGAAAGCAGTGTGAAGGTAACCTGCAAGGTGGACCACCATAGTGAGTGTCATCAAATGCATGGATCCTAACCAAGCACAAGGCCTGTGCCTCCATGACGTCATGGGTGAGAAGGAGGAGGGTTCCAATTAATTCGCCTCTGTAACTTATGTGCCTAAAATGTAATCCATGTTAAAATCTGTTTTCCTATAAATTTATTTTCAAATCTGGCCTAAGAATTGAAAGAATTAGAAGAAAATATGGCGATTACATACAACAGCAGAATAAAAGTTTTAATATTAGAAGGTTATGATAACAAGGCATTTTAACAGCAGTCTATTCTTTTCAAAATAATTCAAATGACTATCATGAAAGTTATGAAAGTTCTAAAAAGTAAATATTTTGGTGCATGGAAGAATATTCCATTTTTATAACAATATTGTAAAAACAAAAAAGGTCTCAATATTGTAAAACCAGAGTAAGTCAATAGATAGGTAACTTGTAATTAATAGATTTATGGGAAAGTAAACAACTCATGGCTAAAAAAATCTTGTCATTTTAAGCAAAGACAACTGGGCTATCAAAAATTGAAAACCTGTATTTGAGTTTCACCTATGAGTAAAAAGTTTACATACCTTTTTTCCGTGTACAAAAGAGATACAGAAAATATGAGCAGAGGAATTATTAAAAAGCAAGTCCTTCAATATTTTTCAATTCAATACTATTTATTCCTTTAAGCCACTTTTTCACTATTTCATTTTTAAGTTATTTTTCACTGAAAATTCCAAGGAGATAATTCGATCAGTTCTAGAAATCTTTCAAACCTATATTCTAAAGTTGTAATTTCTTTAGTGACCAGTATTCCCTGTCTTGTTTTAATATTGACTTATGTGGATTTTTTTTTTAATTTTTGGCTTTAGAACATCAGTGGATTTATTTTTCAAGAATTTTATCCATTCTTCATTTTTGACGTTATAGAAAGTATTTTAAATTCCTGTAAGTAACTAAAAACAACAGCATCATTCTCCAACTAACTCTTGTCTCAGCATCCATGCTCATACGTGTATTAGCACTGAGTGAGTGTTCATTTACACACATATTTCACTCAGGGTAATTTTCTGAAGAGGTTAGATCTAACCAGCATGTTTGGAATGTCTTTTTTCAGGTTTTAAAATTCAGTAAATATTAAGATTGAGGAATTACATGTAATTTTTAGGTAGTTCACTTTCCTACTATAGATGATTAAGGGGAAACAAAATTGTTGAACATCTGACTTGCTGTTTTTTTCTTAAGTTTCCCAAAGGTCTTAAGACACAGGAATGAGGACATTTCGAGCCAGAAACATATGCTGAACCAATGTTGAGTCCTAAGAAACAAGTTGATGGCAGTGGAGTCAGAGTTGTCATGTTGAATATTTCTGCACTAGGAGCAGCAGAATGATGGGTAAAAACACAGAACAAACTTGTGTGATTCAAAGTGGAGCTCAGACACTTGCTGTCCACTTGCCTGCAAGCAAAGGAACATGGCTTTACAATGTGGAATACTGCTATAACAAACAGCACTGACTCATGAGTGTACCTTCTCCAGGGACTGTATTAATTAAGACTTCAACTTAAACCCAATGAAAGCTGAGTTCAAATAACAAACCATAAGTAAGTATTTTAAGGAATGAACAAATAATTTTCATTTTACAGCATTAATAGGCATCTATAACATTTATACATTCAAATGTCTTATGTAATTTCTTCATAATTTATCTTCTTTTCCATGTCCCTTCTCCTTTTCATCCATAATTTGACATAGGCAGAGGACGAAGAAAAGACATTATTAAACTCTTTCTTAGAAACAGTCTAAGTGCTGTGAACATTACCCAATGACTTTTTAAAACTAAAGTAAAATATTTCAATTACAAAGGTTAGTCTTATCCATGTTTGCTTTCTTTCTATAGTAAGAATCACAAATGTGAAGATTCAACAGAGAATTCAAAGTCTAAGATTGAACAGATCTTTTGTCTTTCATTTTCTCCATGCCTCATTTCCATCTCTGATGCACATAATAATTCTATTAAACCAGAAGTATTTTGTTACTTTTTGTTTTTCTCCAAACACTCTCAATTAGCAAGTGACACAAGTAAAAGCATTGTCAGATGATATTAAAGACAGACAGGATCCTAGATGTGCACAAATTGAACGATTTGTCTGCAGTCAGTTATCAGTTCTCAACTGTTAATGCTTCTGTTCTTCCCAGGAAACGGTTGTATCACAAGTTGTTCTTCTCCATTTGTGACACTCAAGACCTGGTCTCATAACACCAGTTACTGATTAACAAAAGTACAGTCCCTTTCAGGTTTGCAAGGTAAATCTCAGAAAAGGTTATTCAGTTCTTTATGGAAGGATTTAACTAAAATCAATGTGTTTAAGAAAATGACTCAATAATAAAAGGAATAGGCAGGGCCTCAGCTGTCTCCTATGTATTTAACATATTTGCTTTCTCTTACAGAAATGAGAGAAATAGATGTATATACATGTTAACTATAAAAAATTATAGATCAAGAAAAGAATGTAACTGCTTTTGCTTTAGGGATGTAACATTTTCAGGAACAAAGGAAATTACATTTGTATGGGGCTAATTAGGATTTTAATATGGGAAGACACAGATCCAACAAATCTTGACAATGTGCTCCAGAAAACAACTTTTCTAGTTGATCAGAGTTACACACGTATGAGTTACGTACATATTACACATAAAATGATAATATTAATAATTACATCTTCACTGTGAGTTATGAGAAATAGGGGTTCCCTTAGGCAGTGAAACTGATGATTTAACATCTTTAACTATATTCAACACCTGTTAAAATCACATTTTAATGAAGAAACAACTAGAAAACACCTTTAGATCTTAACCTACAGAAAACCACAGAGGGAAACAGCCCAATTTAAATATTTTACAATGGTTGACACATTTATGCCCTCGTAAGTGCCACACACAGTTATTTTAAAAATCCCTTTCAGCTTTAAAATTCATGATATTTCTGCTTTGCTAGGTAAGAGAATGAAAGAGTAAGAAGGAGACTTCAGTGCTGTTATTTCTCTTGTTACATTTAGCAGATTTCTGTTTTGATGCTTTTAAGACTTAAGTAAAAGGTTGCATACAGACAGAGAAATACACTGATTTTTCCTGAGAATTAGTTAATTGTTTTTACAATGATAGTATTTTATTTTATCTCATCTTAATCCCTTGTATGACAAAACTTTATGAAAAAGCAGAGTAGAAAATCACCAGACATCCATAATGACTGAAGATGGGGAATTTGTTGATGTCAGTACTAAAACTTACATGAAGAGAATAAAAAAGGGAAAAAGAGACTGAATTTGGTATAAATGGCAGACATGGTATACCTGGAAGAGTCATTGCTAGTGAATTCTTTCTTATATCCAACCTCGTGAAGCACAAATATTTTTCAAGGGATTTCAAAGTTGACTGATGCTTGAATAATGTGCTTGTATCCTTTTACAACACAGATGAGAACGTTGTGACTAAGGGGACATAAGTGGATTAAATCATGGGTCTTATTGAAATTTTCACTAGCACATTTACTTGCTCAGTTAAATTAACATTTACAGCTGACCACTAATGCACAAGACAACATGTAACACTAGAGAACAAATAGCAATATTTCATCCTCCCTGCCTCCACGGAGTACTCTGAGTTCTTAACAGGAAAAAGTAAAGCAGAAAATACTTCTATTGGAAATATTATTGTAAATTTATATATGTAAATAAAGGAGAACATTGTTTAGAAATTAAGTTAACCACAACTGTCTTCATTTGAAAAAAAAATACTTTAACATGAAGGGGACAGTACTGTAGTGCATCAGTTTTAGACAGCACAGAGTAGCTTAAAAGGTGCCAACCAGGAGTGGGCTCAAATCGTTGCCCTAGGGAAATTCTACTAAATAATTAAAATAACTGCTTTGGTTTGTGTCTGGATGCCTCCTCAAAACCTCATGCAGTCATGGGGTGTAGGCTTTTGGAAGGTGACTGAATCTAGAGTCTGTAACTGATTTACAGTCCAATACTGGTATTGCGGATGTGAGTACTATGTTTACCCCAGGGTAGGTAGCCTGCATAAATTATAAGGGACAGAAAGAGGCTTGTGTTCTCTCTCTCTCTCTCTCTCTCTCATTGCTTTTGCTGTCTTCCACTGCCATGAGTGGTGCCATGTACCACCCTTACTTGGAACCAGCTGATTATGGGCTGAAACCTCTGCAAACTGTGGGCTAAATAAACCATTCCTCCTTTAAATTTGGGTGTCAGATATTTTGTCTCAGCAGCAAGAGAAATGTAACAAAGACAGAATTTGGTACCAAGAATTTTGGTTGTTGTTGTGACATTATCTGGTCATGTGGCACAAGTATCTTTGGAATTGGCTTTTTAGATGAAGAAGAGTTAGGAAAAGTTTGAAAATGTCTGCTGATGGGGGCTGGAGATTTAGCTAAGTAGCATAAGTGCCTGCCTGGCATACACAAGATTGTGAGTTCACTCCCCAGTACAAAAAAAAAAAAAATGTTTTGCTGAAAAAGTAGAGCTGGAACATCTTTGGCTGTTTTGTATGGGAGATTCTGATCAGAGCTTAGAAATCAGGAAGCTGGTAAAGACCAGACTCAGGAAGTTTCTGCTGCATTGGCTATTGGACTCCAAAATATGTGTGTTATGGCTTAGCAGAAAGTTTGCCTGCATTTTGATCATGTCCAGAGACTTTGCCTAACACTGAGATTAAGGGCGGCTTTTTAGTTAATCTATCAAAGGAAATTTCAAAGTAGTTCAATGTAGATGCAGTGGTATAGCTATTTCAGAAGGTTTTCAACCAGATCTATGTTGAGAATCAAAAGAAAAGAGCCCAGCAAAAATATTTAGAATGGTGTGAGTTTGGGCAGAAAAGAAACTCCAGTAAAGTTGTGGATTGCAAAGATAGAGCAGGGGAGATGTTGATTGCTGAGAAGGAAAAAAGAAAATAGAACTGATGACCTTAGGATATCACAAGAAGCAGGAAGATTCCACTATTTGTAGCCTCAAATTTGCTTTGAGAAGAAAGCCACAAAGCACACACTGCTGAGGACCAGCTTGATGTGGTAAAAGCAAGCAATAATTAATATTAACAAGTTAACACAAAAAGTAAAGTGAGAGTCTGTCCTAGAACTAGATGGCTTCTGGTGAGGCCTTGGCCTGTTTAAGGACAGCTTAATCTTTGTGACAAAGGCCAGAGCTGAGGTGAGCATATATTCTGTGAAGTTCTGGTGACTCAAAGCAAGACAACATGGCAGCTAAGGACTCTGACTCATTCAAACTCTGTCTAGCTCAGCATTCAGAGTTATCAGTTTACTAGTTTACTCTGATCCATTTCTGTGTAATTTTCCAAAAATGCACTGCTCCTCAATTCTTGAACATTGACTGCACCATCAGTCAATCCCCACTGCCTCTTGCAGCCCATCAGAAACCCCCAGCCATGCTTGTAAAGCTAACAAAAGCCAAAGGCACAGTGCCTTGTGATCCTAGCCCATCACTGAGCTTTAATCAACTTGGTATCCCTTGTAGGTAAAATATATGTTTTGTCTGTGTTTTATTCTTCTATCATACTTTTGAGCAAGAGATTGATGGTCTTAGGTTTGTACCCTAATAACTTACCATGTTGCAAAATGACAGCACCCTACAGAGAATTCCTTGCAATTGGTTCCTTGGAATTGGATTCAGAGTAATATAGGGACTCAACCCCTACAGAAAAGAGAGAGAGAAGCCTGGCTATTGCTCCTGCTAGCAGCAGACCTTGGTATCATCCACATGGTCCTGGTTTCAGATGCATGAGAATGGAAGAGTTGCGAGGTCATAAAGGCTTCCATCCAGATTTCAGAAGACCTAGGAGGCCGGGCTTTGTGTCTCTGAGAAGGTGTTGTGTGAAACTGTGAGTGTGAAGCCAAAGGTGCAGTGGAGATCCCACAAGTTTGGAGAATGTGGATCATCTCAGGAAAACTGTAAGTAGGGAGCAGTTTGGATCCAAAAGAGGAGCCATAAGAGCTATAACTAATGGAAGTGCCACAGTAGTGGAGCCACTCAAGCTCTTTGGTGTTCACGTCTTGCCAGAGATTGCTCTGAATATTGTACATGAAACTGCAACACTTAATGTTTGCCCTGCTAGACTTTGGTCTTGCTTTGGTCTCATTCCTTTCTATCCCTGTTTTTGTACTTTTTTTGAAATGGAAATGTCTATCTTGTGCCAGTCATTGAATGTTGGAAGTGTTTAACTTTCTTTTCATTTGTACAGGAGCTTGCAGCTTAAAGTTTATCTTAAATAACAAAGGAGATTTTTGACTTGGACTTTTCAGCAATCATGAAACTCTTAGGACCTTGACAACTCTTGGAAATGGACTAAACATCTTGCATAAAGGGATATGAAAGAGTTTAGGGGAGACCAGGGGGGAGATGTTGTGGTTTGTGCCTTGATGTGTCCCAAAGTCTCATGTGGATATGGGGTTGCAATGGTTGACACATTGCGTCAACTTGAGAAATTCAGAGGTTTAACTAACGGCCTCAGTAGGGAGCCAGGGTCTTCAATTGGTAAACATTCTGTAATACCTGTGCAAGAGGAGTGCATGGAGATGGTGTGAGTGCTACATGCACCCTAGGAGGTGGTAGCCTGCTTACAATATAAGGGAGGACAAGAGACTTGTTTTCCTCTTTTGCTCTTTCTGCTCTTGCTTTATTCTACCACCTTGAAATGCTGTCCCTCAACCAGGCCAGCCTCCTTGCAGCCAGCTGATTATGGACTGAAACCTTCACAAACTGTGAGATAGATAAACTTTTCCTTCCTTAATTGTAGGTGTTGGGTATTTTGTTCCAGCAATGAGAGAAAAGTGACCAAGACACAAGTGAACCTTTTGGGGGCTGGTAAATCTAGAGTTTGTGATTGACTCATGACTCATGGGATTATGGGTATGAGTGTTACATGTGCCTTAGGTAGTCTGCATACAATTAAAGGGGCAGAAAGACTTCTCTCTCTCTCTCTC
Source organism: Hydrochoerus hydrochaeris (assembly GCA_004027455.1). Taxonomy (NCBI): domain Eukaryota; kingdom Metazoa; phylum Chordata; class Mammalia; order Rodentia; family Hydrochaeridae; genus Hydrochoerus; species Hydrochoerus hydrochaeris. The sequence goes on along the minus strand of PVLA01000462.1, from coordinate 537,956 downwards.
TCTGTCTCTCTCTCTGTTGATTTTCCTGTCTTACACAACCATGAACTCTTGCCCCTATGTGCCACACTGCCTTGAGGAGAGCCAATAAAGAACTGAAACTTCTACAAACTGTGAGCTAAACTCTTTAACTTTGGATTAAAGATATTTCACCTCAGCAATGAGAAAAATAACTAAAAATAACTAAGACAATAACTAATACTGATTTTATATGAACTTTCAGAAAATAAGGAAAAAAGGCATCATTCTCAACTTATTTTTTGAAGTTATTATTGGCCTCAAATTCAGACAAATCAATATGATGGAAAAAAATTACAGATCAATACCTTTCATCAATATATATGCAAACATTCCTTAACAAAATACTAACAAATCAAACCCAGTAGTATTATAAAAAGCAGATAGATATGTGATATCCAAATTACATTTACCTCAGTAATATTAGTTTAACTTTGGAGACGCAATCTATATAATCTGTCATATTCACTATATAAAGTAATAAAAAGAAGAAAAATATATGAACATTTCCATAAAAAGAAAAGTACATTTCAGTAGAACCAGGCCACTTTTAAAGCTTTCTAACCATATGCAAATGGGACTTACACAAACTGAGAAGGTACATCTATAAGAAACTTAAAGCTAATGTCATATGTAATAAATCCACCCATGATTAGGAATAAAGCAAAGATATTTGCTATCACTATTATGATTCAACCCTGTATTAGAGATACTTGATTGGAAGTACTTAATTTTTGTCATTATAATAAGTAATGAAGAACATAAAAGATATAAAGATTGAAAAGAAAATTAAAAATGTTGCTATTGATATAACACATTATGATTTTACACAGAAAATGCCCAGGATTTTGCCAGTGATAAAAATGATATATTAATTTGTCAAATACATAGTCTTTAAAGTTAATATACAAAGCCTTCTGCATTATTATTTATGTAATATCAACACAAAATATCTGGAAAACAAGATAATGGATATTTCATTTATAAAATTGTCAAAATATGAAATAATTTTGAGATTAATTTGATAAAAACTTGCACTAAATATACAGATATGACTGAGAAAAATTTAAAGTCTAAATAATTGCAAAGATTTAATAGTTCATGAACTGAGTCAAAACAGCTAACATGTTTTATTTTTTTAAACTGATCTATAGTAAAAAATCAATCAAAATCCTAGCAGATTTTTATACAGCCTGATAAACTGATCATAAAATTTATATAAAAGTACAAATCAGAAAATTGATTCTGAAATTTATATAAAAGTACAAAAACCCTAGAAAAACCAAAATAATTTTTGAAAAGAGTGAATTTTAAAAGAGATATATTACTTTATTTCAATAATTGCTGTAAAGCTAAAGGAAACAAAATAGCATATATTTGGTAAAAATATAGATACATCAAAGAATCAATGAGACTGAACAGTAAATCCATACATACAAAAATATCAAAAATACATTTTCAACATTTATTAAATTTTCCAAAATAATTCTGTAAGGAAAGAAAATTTTAAGTAAATGGTATTGGAAAAACTGCATATTCAGATGGAAAATATAATTATCATCTTACTATACAAAATCAGCTGTTTTTTTAGTAGAATACAAAAGGCATATGAAAGCAGTTAATTGAAAAAATATTCATAACAGGGCCCAAAAGTAATTTACTAGAATAAATATACAACCTTTGGACAACATAAATAAATTTTTAATTCACTAATAAATTTAAACTAAATTCACTAATAAAATTTCAATTAAAACAGGTGCAAGTACTTTAATAATATAATAATAATATAGTATATACAGATATGTATAGACTGACTTGGACATTATATGACATATACATGTATCATAAAAGAGAATCAAGTAGACACTTCACAAAAGACAGTACCAACTAATCAATGAGATTATGGAAAGATTCTCAATATATTTTTATGAGGAAAATACAAACAAACTGAGATATTACTGTATATCCATTAAAGTGGCTAATTTTTTTTAAATTAACAGTATGGATTACTAGTATATGTGAAGGAACTGGAAATGTCATATACTAGTTTTCAAACTCTAAAAATGGAACAACCATTTTGTAAAATTTTGGGGACATTTCTAAAAATGCTAAATATATGCCCACTATATATTGCACTCCTTGTCTCCTTACAATGTTACACAAAGAATTACACTCAGAAATCAATCAAGTGAAGTAAAAACATTTATCTTTGTGGAAATTCATATCCACAAAGATTTGAGGATGTGCACATGAATATTTGTATCCATTATAGTCACAATAGAGAAAAGTCTCATACACAACCCACTCTTTATTTCAATCTTTATAATTAAAGCAAGGCTGAAGGAAAGGATTTTAACCAAACAGTGTACTCAAATATATTTTTGGCCAAATTGAACTACAATAATTCTTCTACAATTTTAGAAGTCTTCAGCCATGAATACACTAATTAGAATTTGTTTTGTTTTGTTTGGTAGTAGGGATTAAACTCACAACCTGGCACTTGCCAGGCAGGCAATTGTGCCACTGAGCTAAACCCTCAGCCCTAGTTAGAGTTTTTAAAGGTCAATCTGCAGAAATGTCCCACAAGAATTTGATGGAAACAAACTCTTTTATCTATAATTAATATTTTTTATATTTTATTTTGCTTAAGAATACTGGTAACTTTTGCATTCCTTTCTTTCACATACCTTTAAGCTCAGTTATATCTATACAATCTGTTACCTACATAGCCCTTTATTTCCATCCAGTTTTGTTTACCATCTCCTGAGTATCCTAGGTCAATTTCTTTAATTGGCCCCAGGTCAGGTTTGGCCCTTTCCTTGTCTACCAACTGTGGCACAGTCTCTGAGGAATCACTGTCACAGAACTAAGCATCAGCTTCTTGAAAGGTGGAACCAACTCCTTCTCTAGGTCTGTATCCATGATACAGCCAGACAGCACACTCTGACACTCAGATAGGCCATTCACCATTCTCTGGAAAGACACAAGCACACCCTGAACCCCACTGAATACTGGGCTAGGTCCCTTCCACTGAGAACTATGAAGATTTTTCCAAAGGGCACTTCCTAGCTTCTTTCCCTTTACCCAGTTGAGTTGTCTTTCTGCTGCTGTAGTTCCATGCCTCTTGGAATTTAAAAGTTAGTAGCATATAAAGGCAAGGCAAGTCTATCAGGAGGCATGAATTTTGTAGAAAAGAATTTCTCCTTCTGATTTTGTAATTGAATTTTGAGCCTATGGTGAGCACATTTTAACAATTCTTGACTTTGAAAGTTATAAGGAATTCCTATCATAATAGAACTGTGAAAAGTTTTACAAAACTTTTGGAAAGCAGCACTCATATAGGCTGGGCCATTGTCAGCCTTATGTGCCTGTGGACAGCCTTGGGCCACTAGAGACGGGTGGTGTGAGCCTCAGCTCTATTGCCATCCAGTGATCAGCAGACTACAAAGTCTCATGGGCCCCTGGGGTTGGCCATGGTGGCAAAGCCAGGGAAAGCATTGTTCTCCTGCAAAAACCAGCTCACCTGCTTGCCCACTCCCTCACCTGCCAGCCCAAGAGTCTCCAGTCATGGAGCATGGTGCAAATGCCTTGTAATGAGCAGGCTGGCAGTTTAAAGGCTCAGTGGGGCTCAGTGGAGTTTGTGCTGTGGCACCTCTGGGTCAGGACCAACTGGGCTTTTGCCCCTCTTCCTTCCTAACATGGCCCGCAGTGGCTTGTAGACAGCAACTACATGGCATAGGCCCCTGTGAGCTGCCAGGGGCACTGAGTCCAACCTGCTGTGCTGAGTCAGGCTGAGCCATGCTGCCTCAGAGAAACTCTCCACACCCTGGCATGCCACTGCTTGGTGGGGCCAGGGCAGCCCCACTGGCGGTTTCCTAGGTTGGCTTTCCACATCAGTTTTGGATTTACACTCACTTGTCCAATGAGATCCTCATCTACAATTTGGACAGATGCTAGAAGGCTTTGTTGAGGGGATAGATAATGGCTGTGCTGCCCTTACAGGTGGAGCAAAGCAATTTTGGACAAAATGTCTCTAATATCTGAAGCTAAAACAAGTAACATTGCTGCTTTCCCTTTCCTCTAGGCTGTGGACAAATAACCTAAGTGATAGTTATGGCCAAGGTAGACATTGTTTCATTTGAGGGGCCAATGTCTGCATAATGTGATTCATCTCAGACAATGTAAGGTCATGGATTTTTCCATTATGGAATCCTTGTGTCAATCCCATCAGTGTATGATCTATACTAATGTCCTCCAAGGTATGAACCTACTCTTCAATCCTTTAAACTTATGTACAAAACAGAAGTACTTTGAAAACAGACTCATGACTTTCTAGAGTACCAGGATCTTAGATATCGTTGAAACAATCTTTACATTGCAGATCTACTACACGGCTTACTGGCTTGTTTTACTACACAACCTTGTGGGCTCAGTTTCCACTCAGACTGTACTTAGCCTTAAATTTCTGTTACACCAGTGGCAATTGTTGAACTGCTAAAGAAAAAGTTCTTCACAGAGACAAAGCTGTAGTACAGCATCATTTCATTTTGTGTACCCAGGAACTGTGAAAAGAGAGCCCATTATCAAAGAACATAATAGATGTATCATAAATATGTATTGGATTTAATAACTTCCTATTAGTTTCTGTTACAATTTCAGGGAGATATTTACAGAACAAAATATCTAACCTAATGTCTAATAAAGTGAAAGCAATCGTAGCTGTTAGGTGTGAATGCGGCAAGACCGATGTGACCCCCTGGTCTGCTGCCTGACTCCTCCTCTTTCCAGCTGTCAGCCCAGGAACAATCACAACTGGCTACCTGAGCCTCACTCTTCTTACGCACAACACAGAAATGATAGCAGTATCCTAACTCCCAAAGCTGTTGGAATTATTCCATATGACAGGGCGCTTAAGCGAGCTTTGAAAACTCAGTAACTGCTGCTAAATTTTACTGTCAGAGGATTTTGCCTTTGCATGTGCAAAAATTATTTGAATTTAACTTTTTCCCATAAGGACTAGAAGAAAAGACTCAAATCCTTATTACTGTAATCCATTTAATCATAGGTGAATTCTGTATGCATTCATTTCTAGTGCTACACACCATGTAATACTTCATCAACATTCCTTATTGAGTCTGGATTTTAGTATTTTGCAGAAAAACTTTCTGTGTATTATTCTGGAAACTAAGCTGAATTCTCCACCTCTGAGATAATACAGAGGTATTTTTCAGGTTTTCCTTTCCTGCCAAAAGTGGAAGAACCAGACATAATAGTTTATTTTTAGTTTCTGTTCTTCATCCTTTAGAAGTTCATATTTAAGCATTGCTTCTAAGATAAAGATATAAATATGATATATTCTTGTAAATGTCTGCATTTCACAAACCTGAAGAAATACTTTCTCCTTGAAATATGGAAAGTTGATGAGATGATTATCCCAGATAGGAGGGTAATATTGCCACTGCTTAATAATGCTTCTGTGGGGGTAGGGCAACAGGAACGAATACTTGCAGCTTCTCTCTCCACTCCTTGCAATAACATTGTAGCTAAGATTGTACACACATGTCAGTGCAACTACTGGACTAGTGTTTGAGGCCTTTCATCAGAGGAGCATGATCCATGTGTGAGTAGAAGACATAAATTCACATGCGAATAGAAGACAAAAATTCAAAGTCATTTAGTTTTTCCAACAAGTATACAAAATGCATTTTAATTATCCCCATTTCTTAGCGAAAGCACAGCTACAATCTTTGTATGATGTAGAAACAATTGATTTAACACACACACACTCCACCACCACAGCCACCACCACAACCATAACACAAAGAGAAAATTACAAATAACATGAATAATGTACCTTTGGACACTGACATGAGTTAGCTGTCATGGATCCTGTTGCTATTCATGGTTGTTTTTCTTTTGTTGCCTTATGTTTTGTTTGTTTCATTTTAAATCAGGCAGTGTTTGCCAAACTCACGTTATACAAAAAATATCTATGTACTTTCCACAATGCTCAAAGAAGATTAGTGAGTATCTTAAATTGTAGCTTAACATGCTGAAGAAAACCAGCAATGTATGTACATGTATAATATTTTATATAATTTTACATGTTATATAGAAAATATATGTTGAAATCAAATTTTAAATGGACACAAATATTAATCATGTCCATATTCACCATATAACCACAAGAAACAAATACATTTGATACTGTTATAACCAATAAGTATATTAAAGATTAACACTGAAGGTTTGATGATAGAGGTGGAAAAGGTTACTCTTGTTTAAGAGCATTACTAGAAGTACACAGCCAAAATTTTGAGCTATTTATATACCAAACTCATGTAACATTATCTTGGTGATATAGTGTCCATTTGATTTATTGTTATTCCTATTTAATACTTCATAATTACATAATATAACAAAATCTTTAAAACACAAACTTCATCTGGATTGCCATACAAAGAGATGGTACATTGGGGGTGATATATCTGTGAAACACTAAAATTTAGCTAACAATAATATTCTTCACAGTTGTTTATTATCTTTAAAGTTTTACCTGTTTCCCTCAGCTGGAATACATAACTACCACAGTAGCTCAGTACTAGTTATTAATTGGCTCAGGTGTGAAAAGCAGTATAAAAAAGGATGAATGCCAGACAAACTGTGTTGGCTGGAAGGTGTAGCTAGTCATGAAGCAGCTGTGTGTCTTGCACATTGAGAACTAAGTAAACAACAAATATAGGGACAAAATTACCACAATCAAAGTGTATCTAGTGTTAATTTTAATGAGTTTCAAACCAGCAGAGTACTACGGTATGATTTTAGTTACTTTAGAAATGTTCTGCTGCCCCAAAGTTTGGTAACCGTCCCAATGCTTTTGTACCCATATATTACCTGAATGGCGCTTTATTTCCTGTGGTATTACTACTCAGTTATGTGGTGACCAGTCAAAATCATTCAAGCTGAAATCCTCTTTAGAGAAACTGAATGTCTAGCAAACAATAGAAAGGAATCTATGCAGCAGTTTTTAGAATGTTATTTTCGGTTGCATTTCTGAAAATTTCCAGAAACCCAACCTGTGTTTTCAAAGGAGATTTTTAAAAATGAAAAAATAATGCTTAATCAAGGTAGTTATTTTCAAATATTAAAGGACAAAATCTTTTCTTTTTTAAATTTTAAAATGGAAACTCTATGAAATTATTGGTTACTATACGAAATGAACAAAGCCACCAATAAAATCTCCAACATCACCAAAGGGAGAAAGTCTCTCTATATTTTAGCAGCACTGTAAACAATGCTGAAGTTTTGGTTAAAAAAGAATTAGGACCAAATCTAGCTCCAATCAATATCTGATATTTATTTAGTAGTTTAAAAAACTACACATGGTGAAAAACTTTGACTTTTCCTGATTACATTTGCGACTGTAGTCATCTCTTCCTTCCTGAACTAAGACTATGATCACAGCTTTCAGATGATTCCGATTAGACTGAATTGGATCCAGTCACTTAGAAGCAGTGTGCCATATCCCATCACTATGTCTTATCCAGTCAGATATCATCAGGATGTTTGCTCTTTAGTAATTTCTATTAGCATCATTTCCATTTGTACCATCAGACAATCTGAAAGCTCTCAAGGATGTGCTGTAACACAAATTATAGCTATTTTTTTTCACTACCTTCTTAGAAAGATGGTCTTTCCCCAAGTGTAAGATTTACCTTGAATTATGACAGCTGCCTTCTAATGTCAGTATTTGTTCTACATTTATTCTCTGCTATAATCTCTAAATGGCATAATATGTGGTTGGAATGACAAGTGCCTTTCCACTTCCACAAGTAAAAGTGAATTCAAGAAAGATTCAAAAGATACCTGCCTATCACAACAAAAGCATGCTGGTCCCAAGTGTAGAGCTATGTAAATTGATTCAAAAATCCACTTTCTGATTTTATTTGATTTTTTTCTGCTTCATCTCACAGCCTTTAAGATTGTAGAATGTACAGTATAAAAATTCACCTTTGTTCCTTCATATCTTATTGAGAAACTAATGCAAAGTATAAAAACAGAAAGTGGTGCTTTTAAAAATATCTTTTGGCCCTATGTGTTTTTCTTTGAACTTAATTTCATGGAATGCCAGGTAGAAAGGGAGGTAGATCAATATTGCTTTAACAGAGAGAGTGCTTCTTGAAGACACACAGGTACACAATTAAACATAATAAAACATTTCCCAAGGACAGATCACTACTGAGAAAAATCAAACTCCAATTTCTTTGTGCTTTACCCTTATGAGAACTTCATAGCTTTGAATTGTAATAAAGGGATTTAGAGAACTATTTTGATAGGTATTTTTAGAAAATGATAGGCAATCGGCTTAGAAAAACCTAAACCTAAAGGACTGTGTTGAAAGGACATGGTATCGACAGTATAAACACCAAGTGGTGTTGAGGTGAGTGACTTTCACTTACTCCTTAATGTTTCGCATTTTCCAGAATTTGTTCTGTTTACATTTGTCTGAGTTTCCTCATTGCTGAAACAAAATATCTGATACCCACAAGATAAAGGAGGAAAGGTTTGTTTAAGGTCACAGTTTGTAGATGTTTCTGTCTACAGTCAGCTGGCTGGCGACAAGGCAGGGGACATGGCAGTGGAGAAACAGTCCGCACCAGGGCAGGCAGGCATGAGCAAGCTACAGGCTTTCCTTTCTGTTCTCTCCCATTTGGGCCGCCTGCCTTTTGGATGAGGCCACGCAAAACTGGGGCGGGGTGGGGGCCTTCCCATTATTTAAACATGAATTATGATAAACTAATTAGTGAACTAATCAAGTACCACACACCCTTAATCTTAGTATCACACACCCTAGATCATCCATCTCAGAAAAACCCCACCTGCGAGTGCACGAGGCTGGTGGGGGGGTATCTTATAATATTCATTGAGATTTCCCTACAAAATTAAAAACAGGACTCTTTTCTAATAATAAGTAAAATCAGTAAAGATGAAGATATTAAAACTATTTTAATTTAGGGATAATTGATATCATATATTCTACAATTGTAGTTATTTAGAATTACAATAATTTAATATATTGACTCTGACACATGCATTTATTATTTGAAATTATTCAAAAACTGAACCAGATATTTGGGCATAAGTATATATAGGTGATCTTAAGAAATTCAGTGAAAAAATGAGCACATGAAAATAAGAAAATTCAAAAATTTCACTGGTGAGTGGGCTCTTTCTAAAACATGACAGTTCAATCTTGCAATGGACCATCTAAAAAACTGTAGAATAATTTCACCATGACTAGAAAAAATTTAAGCCACATAGCCATTAACTCTTGCTAGTCGGATTGAGATACTCCGGTGAAAATAACTCCCTGCCAAGTACAGTTTTAAAGTCAAAGATAAGCCTTTGGGCAAGGAAGCTGAAAGCTGGAGGTGTGGGTAGAATCATGTGCTAAGGACTTTGGAGGTGGTTGAGGAAAATGAGACAACGATGTCTTCTCTATCACATGTACTACTGTGGGCAGCCTAAAGCAAGACAGCTGCACGAAGAAGAAAACTAGCTGGATGGATTCTGCTTTTAAATATTGAGTGCACTCAGCAGAAGCTATAAAAGGAGGATAAACTGATTCTTCAACATCATTCTGCAGCAACCCCTGCAGAACCCCCAGGGGCAGGACAGTGGGGCCTCAGCCAGAGCCCTGCAGCACTGCTCAGTTCTATCTGAACTGCTCTCTGTGGACAGGCAGCTCTGGCTCACATCACTGTTACTGTGTGGCTGATGAGAGACACTCAGGCTGCTCTGAAAGAAAGGTTCTTAAATGGTCAAAAGAAAGCTAACGTATAATTTTTATTTTAAAAAGTAGTGATCAAGCATAATTTCTATGTATGAGTTGAACATAATAGAAAGGTTTGCGATTTTGCTTTTGCTGTGCTGTTATAGATGGAACATGTGACATTAATTTTTCTACTAAATTTTATTCCTTCCCATCACCCTATTCATTCAGTGACATCCACTGTTGCTGTTGATGAGAGGAAAACTATACTATAAGTAAATAGAATATTTCCTATATCACAATTTATGTGGCTATACAAAGCTTCCCTTTCTCAGTCCCTCTGGAATGAACTGTGGAGCTGTACTCCTCCCCACTCTGCCCCCCGGTTCTTGCTGTTTTGGGCCATGGTGGTGTTTGCAGCTCTTATACTGGGGGAGGATGACAGGAGAGATGCACCATCTCAGAATTTGCACTGGCTTCCTTTATGTGACTGTTTTGTGCTAAAAATCATGCTAGTGACGGCTGAGGCCCCACTGTCCTGCCCCTGGGGGTTCTGCAGGGGTTGCTGCAGAATCTCTAGGCCCTGCATCTTCCCCAGAGACTGAGGCTAAGCTGGAGGCTGTGCCCCTCCTGGGCTGCAAGCGGCCTGAGGTTTGTGATTCCCACGTGTACCTGTTCAAGCTTTCTATCACCTGACCCTCAGCTTCAGTTCACTTCGTTTCTTTTACTTTAAACTCTTTAGTCAAAACATCCATGCAGATTATTGGTTAACTGTTAATATACTCAGATACCAGAGTTTCCTCTACTCCACGGAGGCTTTTTAAACTTGGGTCCTCCATTTGCCAGGAGGCTGTACTGCATATCTTACTGATTATACAATTTGTATGACAGTGTTTACACTTCTCTTCTTTTACATTTCTTTTCTTTCCAAAAAGAGAAAGTCTCCCTTCTCTATCCACACAAATGCCTCTACGTGTTGCTTACTTTCCCAAGTCACAACATTGTAATGCCGGATACAAACTTTTCTCTACCAACCAAATGCCTAGGGAGCTATCAGAATTTGTTTCTGTACAAGTCAAATTAGCAGATTTGAGGAGTGTGTCAGTTGTTCATCACTTCTTCACATCAAGGGAAATGCATATGGGTACTTCAGGCATTTGGTGAATGAACAAATGACAATAACTTATGGTGTGCTGGAATTGTCCTTGAGTGCTGTACAGGTTTCCTTCCTTAGAAGTGAGGGCAGCTCAGTGTGTCACAGAGTTCATTGATACTGGCTTGTGTCCTTCACAGTTGTCTCATTACTGTTTTTTACAGAAGAAAACCACCAGCCTTATCTTGAATGTTTGCAACAAAACCAATGAAATTGGCTCTGACAGCACTGCCTCATTGGTCACTGCCAAAGTCACTTTCAGAAACTTGGCCCTGACTGTAGGTACCTGGCATGCAGGTATCTGTTGTTCAGACCTGGAATTTCCCAGCTGTGGAAGATGCATAAGGAATTTTTACTTGCTTCCTGTTGTGAGGGGTCCACAGCAGTGCTGAGAGCTATAAACCACTAAGCTCCTCTCAGCAGCACCTTTGAAAGCTGTGGTCAGTGCTGTTGCTGCTCTCCTTAGCAGAGAAACAACCAGGCACCATGCTGCCCCGAGAGGCAGAGGAAACACAGAAGAGCAATCTGTACTGCTTTAGACAAGATTTTGAATTTCCTCAGAGAGAAGAGTTAGAAAAGAGTGTCATATTTTTTATGTTTTATGACCCAGGCTTTATTTTACAATAAAAAAAAAGAAATGTAATGGTATGAGTGTGTGTGTGTGTGTGTGTGTGTGTGTGTTCAGGTATAATTCAGAAACCTAAACTACACAGAAAAATCTAGGTTCTGGTCCTATTTTTCCTCCTGTAACCCTTAAAAGCCCAAGTCTGTAATTACTTCACCTTTCCAAGACTGCATGTCCTCATTTTAATTGTAGATATCAATACTGGTCCATCTTATCTCATATTCTTCTTATAAAAGAGGCCATTGCTTACAAAGGCTTTTGATAAATTGGTGATTCACAAATTGAAGAATTACTGTTTCCCAAATTAATTTGGTGAGTAACTTTTGAAAAGTTTAGTGTCAAGGAACAAAATACCAGTCAAACTTGCTGAAAAATGAGATGAAATTTTCTGACTGTCATGAATTCAGCGATTTCAAAGTTCAAGACATTATCTAAGCCAGGCGCCATCTGAATGCAGGCTAGAAACGGAGACATTGAGAACTGACGTTGCTATCTCATTTCGCTTAGTGCTGATACTAGACGCATAAGTGCAGCCCATTCATCTCGTGCTTATTTTCCCCAGGATTTTCTGCCTGATACTCTCTCATGCACTGTGCTTTATACTTGCTAGTGCGAGTCACTGAGAAGTGGAGGAAAGGTGTAGTGCAAGTGTAAATTTAAAAGTGGATCAGTCTATCACATTGCCGTTACTCCTCCTCACACACACACACTCCATCGTCCTTGCTCTTTCTACAGTGGTTCTAGGAGTCTTCTCTTGTGAGTCTCTTGTTGCACTGTTGTTGCTGCCTTGAGACTCTGAACTGACTCAACATGTTTACTTCTTGTGGTCTTTCTGATTTGGAGAAAGAACCAGAAATCACACAGAACCAGAACCAGGGTAGAATGTGCATAAGAACTCACTGCAATATTGTCACCTAGCAACAGCAGTCACTCCATTTTATTAATCACATCTCATGAAAGAGGACTTCTAGAGTTGCTTCACAAGATGACAAGAATCGTGGAAGAAGTTTGAAGTGAAGGGGAGTAATTTGAAGGGAATAACAGCAATGTGTCTTTGTCTAAAGTATTTGTTAAACATTCATCATCTATTTTGATCACACCTGATAACTGTATCTTATTTTTAGCCCATGCACACATTTCTCATGATAACTCCTTATTTTTTGCTTCAAAGTCCTGAGGAAGATTTCTGTGTGACCTTTTACTCTAAAAGCTTCACAAATCAAGAGATATCAGTCAGTGTATCCATTAGCCCTGCTTAAATCAAAGCTTTCACAGTGTTCCCTGATGATCCAGTTGTCTATGGCTGGAGCAGTAGGTCCAGATCTGGTGGCTACAGGTGGAGATAAGTTCTTTGGGAAGAGATTAGGATAGAGGATGGAGGATACAGCAAAGTTTAGCTAGTTCAGTTTGGAAGTGAACAGCAATGGAGTTACATGGGAAAACCGGATACTGGAAAGTGTGGCTTGAGTTATGAAAGGGAATCTCAGGCAAAGGAAGATTATAAGAAAGGGAAAAGGTTTCATAAGCTTCTGAATTTTGACTTGTTCTGTCTCTCTGTGCTGTGTGCTGAATATTCCTTTTTTTCTGACAAAAATGAATATGTGCACTGATACGACTATGTAAAACAGTAATACTAGACCCTGTGTATTTGAATTTATAAAGCACTATAGAACTTTATATGGTTGCAAATTTATCTGTCTCATTCTTTGTTATTAAAAATAAACCTAGATTCTTTGAGCACACACATTAAAATGCTTTTTCTGGCTTATAAATCTCACCCTTTTTCTAAGTAGAGAGTTCAAACATTCACATACAAGTTACTAACCACTTACAATGCCACTGAAGTGACAAAAACCAATGAAAAGATTCTAAAACAAATTATTTTATATTCTTAGAAGCATTTAACCTTTACATTTTTTTCTTATGTTTGCTTCTTTTCTTTTAAAATATCCTTAACTTTCTTGTCCTGGAGGTATTTTGATTGAACAGAGTTTTCTCCCCATTGCTTTGCACATCTAAGTTAAAACCAGGTCCCATTGATTGCATTCAGTTGACAAATGACTTAAATGTTAGTTATCATTTCTCTCTTTGTGTGTGAAGCCCAGATGCATCATGTCATTGTAGAAAACTGCATACAAAATCAATAAACTTGAGGGAAATGGCTATACAATCACAATTCTTTAGGTCAAAGGAAAGTAAATTGCTTGTGTTGCTGGGATAGTTTGGGATTTGTTGCCTGTTTCCATAAGAAAGATGTTCTTTCCAATAATTTCAAGTCCAGGAATTATCGTCAGTCACTATAAGCCTAAAAGTCTCATGCATTAATCTTTATCTATTTTCCTTTCCATTGCTTCTCGCTTTATTTATGAAAATCATTTTGGTAGAATAATACCATAAGCCATACAACTTGTTTTCATGAGGAATTGAAGTTTTTAAAAAATAGATTGAAGTGATGAAATACCACTTAAAAAGTACCCTAAAGAAATTACTATTTGTTGGTTTTGACAAATATTTTCCAGATTATTTAGAAGTTGGAAGTTTAGTCTTATGCATAAATAATCACGTAACACTCCTGTGATTTCTTGAAATATAGTAGTTCAGTTCTTTTATTATTAATTCAGTTTGTTGGTACGCTTTAGTTATACATAATGACCACCTTCATCATATGGGACTTGTGCACATAGAGGATATGCCTCAAATTCTATTTTTCCCCATTCTCCACCCCTCATTTCTGCCCCTCTTATTTACAAAATCTTTGTTTCCATTTTATCTTTCTTTTCTATTTTTTTCTTTTCCTTTCTATCCTATCCCCCTTCCCCTTCCCTTGAATCTCTCCCCATTTGAACATTGTCTTCCTATTTCACCATATCTAGTATACATTTTGGTCCTTATTTACACTTTCAGTTTCTCATGCCAGACAACGCTATATATACAGATGTGTGTCTGATTTATTTCACTTAAAATATGTCTCTAGGTATATCCATTTACCTATAAATGTTTCAAGTTTATCTTTCTTCATGGGAGAGTAGTACTTCGTTATATATTTAAAGAATCCCCACATCTTTATCCTTTCATTAGCTGATGATCACTTGAAATGTTTTTAAAATTTAGATATTACAAATTGTGCTGTTATGAACATGACTGCACATATATCACTGTGGTATGATGCTCTGAATTTCTTTTAATTCCTTGAAAAACTAGGACTAAAAGTTTCATTTGATCTATCTATTCCCATTCTAGATATTTTCCCAAAATACAGTACTTTGGACCACTGCATCCTTTGTGTCAATCTCAGACTTGTGGCTTGTGCCTTGAACCAGTTATCCATCAGAGAAAAACACCCAGGAGACCCTATCACATTGCAGAACCCAGGAATCCAATAAGTGAGCTAGCAAAACTGTATCTCATCCCAAAATCTTCAAAAGAAAAGAGAACAGACTGATTGATGTTGAGATTGAAAATTATTGACTACACAAATATAAATTGGTTTTATTAAAGTTTCAAGTGTGAAATTCTTATTCACACAATTCTTGTTCAATAGATATTTTGATCAGTGTCCTGCTGGCATGCCTAATACATCTTCAGCTGTCCAAGATACCTCCCTCTAAGATGTGCACTGTTCCAGTCACCTCTTTCTGTGGATTTAGCAATGAGTTTTAATTAAAACACACTAAGTATCTCTCATGAGTGAAGGTTCTAAGGAATATAGGCCTAATGCTTAAATCATCAACTTTGCTATTGGAAGGCAGATCATTCATTGTTCCTACTATTACATCTAATTATTGAAAAAGAAAAATAACCAGTTAAATTGATTGCATAGAACCCCTATTAAGTGTATTATCAATTTTTATCAATTTTTAAAGAAGAATGCAAAGTTTTTGAAAGAATGTCATTAGTAGTTGCTGTAGTTTATAGACTCTCAATGTTAGGGCCAATTGTAGTCCTTAAGCATGAAGAAAGTAGCTTTTACCAGGGAGGTTACTTAGTAATTGTATTTCAATTTTAAAAAATCACACCAACATTTAGAGATTACTAACCTCTGAACATAGTCCTTTTTTCACATCTTTTGTGTTTACTATGTACAACAATTCTATATGTCAGCTATTATTTCCATTTGATAGGTAAAGGAATTTTTTAACTAAAGATTATACAAAGTAGACAATACAGGATTTAAAATAAAATTGTCTATTTACAGTCTGTGCTTAATCCTCACATCTTTCTCTAGTTAAGGAAAGACAAGATCTTGCCAGGATTCATAAATTTCTCTATTTCAATGTATATGATGAAGTTAAATTCCACTCTTACACTTTGAATTTGGTGTACAGAGAGGATATTTTGTTCTCCAGAAGTACTTCAGTGCACAGATCTGTTGAAAGTAGGAGAAAAGCACCTACACACAACCATCCTACCCCCACCCAAAGCATATAAACACTTTCCCCTCTGCTCTATGCCCCAAGAGTCTATAGTTCCTTTGGCCCCCAGCTTTTGCTTAGACTTGACAGACAAAACATATCAGATAGAGATGGACAGTTTGAAATAGGAGCATTTTGACTGTTTCAAGCTCATCCCTTGTGATGGGTACCATTCTGACCTCAACTCTCTTCTGTGACTTCAGCCCAGTATGACCACAGCATTCATGCATTAACTAGGACTTATGTTCACCAATGGCTTCATTTTATCCCACCTATGATAATCATCCCTTTAGTAAACAACCCTCTCTTAACTCTGTAAGCAAGAAGCACATTACTGTCAGGAATCCTGATGTACAGTCCTTGACGGTAAATCAGGAAGCCTTTTTTTAGTAAGTAGTTTTTCAGTTGGTGTGATCATGCTGCAAAGGAAAGCAAATGCATATTCTGTCTGGAGTGTGCGTAAAAGTTCTGGGAAAGACCCAGCAGTGTAAGCACTGATTCTGCAGATACTCTTCTGGTTATCATCCCTGCTCACAAGGCAAGATGCACAGGACCCCAAATCTGGCTTGGTGGAAGTTTCGTTAGAATAAAGGGTATTCATGTTGTAGATAAAGAAGTCTAATCAAGATAATTTGAGATGTGCTAAAAAAGATTAAGAAACTCATACTAAGTAGCATATTGACTTGGGGTCTACGAACACCAGATAGGACAGTATGGCATAGCACCTTCCCGGCATATCTTACCAGTGTATTCTCAGTCTGCACTCAACTCCATTTTCTTTTTTGACCTGAGGAATGAGGGTGACTGAATATTCCACAACCAAGTAATTATTAATGAAGAAAGGGCAGGAGCAAGCCAGGACTCTTGTCAGGAATGCAGCTATGTCAGCTGAATGGAAAGAATCAGGAAGTGTTCCTCAAGGTTGATCTATACTTAATGAAATTTCACACCTTTAATAATGAATTTGGTGAAAGAAGGTCAATGCTACTGAACTATTTAGTGTGAGGAGCACATTCAAAGGGGAGAGGAGTGTGTCAAAAGTCTCTAGAAATACATTCTGCCACAATATAATGACATTCATTAAGTAGGGGAAAGGACACTATACTTAACCAGAAGAGAATCAAACTGCATAAATTCAATATAAAGAAAATTCTGTTGAAAATAAGGAAATAGAAAAAGAGATTGTGGTGAGACTCATTCAAGAAATGTTTTTAAATTGATATCTAATACATAACATTATTTGATCCAAGATCTTAAATGGATTCTAAATGAAAATTTCACAAATATGTAGCTTACAAACTATGTATATAGAGATAAGGATAATAAATTCCATTTAGAAAATGCCAAGAGATTCTAATATGTTAAACTTCTGGAAAGATATTATTGTCTCAAGGACTTATATCCAGAACATATAAAGAACTGAAAAACACCAAACCCCTCAAATTCAAAGACCTTCTCCAAAAATGGGTATCTGAGATGAACACACAGTTCTCAGATGAAGATATACAAATGGCAATGAAATACATGAAAAAATGTTCATCATCACTGGTCAATTGAGAAATGCAAATTAAAACAGCATTGAGATTTCATCTCACTCCAGAAAGAATAGCTGCCATCAAGAAAACAATTGATAACAAATGTTGGCGAGGCTGTGGGGAAAAAGGAACACTGCCCCACTGTTGGTGGGAGTGCAGACTGGTGCAGCCACTATGAAAATCAGTATGGACGTTTCTCAGAAGACTAGGATTGGAAGTTCCATTCAATCCAGCTATTTCCCAGAAAACCTGAAAAATTCATATCACAGTGATATATGTGCCCTCGTGTTCATACTAGCACAATTTGTAATAGCTAAATCTTGGAAACAACCAAAATGCCCATCAACTCCAGAATGGATGAAAAAGATGTGGTATTTTTATATAACAGAATATTACTCAGCTATAAAAAAGGTGATCTTGAGGCCTTCACAGGCAAATGGACACAACTCGAGACTAACATCATTAGTGAAATAAATAAGAATCATAATTATAAATATCACATTGTGTCTGTAGTGTAAAAAGTAATAAGAAATGTAGAATTAATAAAACCCAAAATGTGTAATTGCTATTGTAAAAAAGAGAGGAAAAGAAAGGGCTCTAAAGGATATAACTGCATTTATGTTTAAGTGTGTAAGATTGATAACCACATTACTAAGTTTTTGTTGGATCATTGAACAGAACTGTTTTCAATCTCACTGTTTAAATGTCCACTTTGTATACTTTAATTTTGTAACTTGAACAACTATTTCTAAGAGGACAATATGTAATTTATTAACTAAAAAATGTAATAAGAAATGTAGGAGTAATAAAACCCAAAATGTGTAATTGCTATTGTAAAAAAAAGAGAGGAAAAGAAAGTGCTCTAAAGGATACAATTGCATGTATGTTTAAGGGTGTAAGATTGATAACCAAATGTTACTAAGTTTATGTTGGATCATTGAGCAGAACTGTTTGCAGTCTCATGGCTTGAACATCCACTTTGTGTGCCTTAATTCTATAACTTGAACAACTATTTCTAAGATGACAGTATGTAATTTATCAACTAGTGATTTCTTAGTGTTTATTTTAGTTTATCTCATTTTTTTTGGAATTTTGTATTATTGCTTCCCTTGTTTTCTGTTTTTTTTTTCTCTTTAAATAAAAAAAAAGATACTATTGTCTCAGTAGACAACTGATGAAGAATGAACCATCTCCCAGTCTTGATAGTTTAAAGCAATAACCATGGATTTATACATGGAATGGTTCCAGTTTTGTAGTTAGCCTTCAGAATTACAGTGGGTTACATATACACATACCACGATTTTCCAATGTGAATTTGTAGTTTAGCATAATAGTACCTGGCTGTGCATTTCAGGAGCTACACCTGAGGGATCCAGGGAGCAATCTTTTTGCTTATGTACTTGGTATGATGAATGGCAAGTTATGTGCAAAAGTGTCAAAATCAGATTTTACCCACATAATGCTCCATGTAACTTTTTAAATATGCATCCTTGGTCATCATGGTTGTAAAATACACCTAGCCCATTCTTCTGTTCTTCAAACCTTTATAGTAGCTGTCCTGGAGAAACTGTCCTGTGTACTTATCCACTTGGCAGACAAGCTGTAAGGTATGTATGGGAACTCCAAAGCAGCAACAGGTGAGTTGTACCCATGAAATACTCAATGTTAGATTTCTGCACATTTAGGATTAACAAAAAGTTTTCTTTTGATTTTTCTTGAAGTAGCCCAACTCAGTACAATGGTACATGAAAAACCAGATTTTCAAGTTTTTAAGGGGGTTGAAAGTGAATTATCAGATGACTTAGGCACTGATTATGATGATAATGATAATGATAATGATGACTTTGATGCTAACCATGTAAGCCAAAGTTCTTGTGACAGTAAAATAGAACAAGAATTGACTGATACAGACACAGAGAAAGAAGACCTCCTTGATTCAAGTGATCAGTAAAACAGCAATGTCAGAACATATGTGACTAGTCAAAATGGTCACCTAATCAAATGGAATGATCCAGTGTTAAAATTAGATCTGAAAATATAATGAGTATCTTGGCAGGGCCAAAATGTATTAGACAAAATGCCAGTGTTGCCATCCAATGTTGGAAATTATAACAGATGAAATGCTAAAAGATGCTGTGAAATACACAAATGATGAAATACAAGTGAAACATTCTGTATGCACAGATAGCCATGCTCAAGTATGTATTTATTATGACACCCCACTAGCTGAGCAGAAAGCATTGATAGGCATGCTGTACTTAGCAGGGATTTCTCATGGTAATTTTAGGAATGCAAAACACTTATGTAGAAGTGAAGGGTGTGGGCTTGAGGTGTGAAGATATAGTACACAAATATATGCCCTAGTAGATGCAAAGACATTCTACTTCCAAATTATTTATTTGTATAATAAAAGACCTAATGATGTTTTGAACAGACTTGTATCTTCCATCTCCCTAATTGGAAAGTGACATTCAATAATTGGTTTAAAAGTTTCTGATTGATGTAAAATTTGCTAACAGAATGCAAGTTTGTACATTTAAGAACTACACACAGGAACAAAGAAGAAATTCCAAACAAAATGTTGCAATTTCACATACAGAAAAGAAAAGCAAACTGGTACTGCTGATGTCAACATTGTCCCTGGTAGAAAAATTGATAGAGAAAGTGATGCACCATCTCTCTTTACTGATGTCAACAATCTGCATGACTCCCTATATTCAAGCCTGAAAAATCATTAGAGTTGTGTCACATTTATGGTTAAATGGAGAGAAGGGAGGAGGCTCACACAACTTCCCTGTTTCTAGATTATGGAAACATGGCTAATTATTAGGATGATGTGGTGTTTATAGTTGAATGAAGAGAAGGGAAGGGAGTGACTTACTCCCTTGATTCTAATTGTACTAAAACTTCCACAAAACTGAAACCTGAGATGGTAACGTTTTACAACAGAACCAAAGGCAGATTAGATGTGTTGATGAGCTATGTAGCCAATATGATTGCACTTGAAGCACAAATCATTTGGCAATGGTTGTGTTTTACTTGTTCCTAAACATGGGTGGCATAAATAGCTTGATAGTTTACAAAGAAAATAACAACCAAAATATCAGAGAAATTTTCTTAGAGGATTTGGGCTGGAACTTATAAGAAATCATTTATAGCAGAGGAAGAACAGATGTTTCTTCCCAGGGAACTACACAAAAGTTTATTTATATAGAACATTGGTAACAGGTGAACAAGCAGGTGCAACATCACAAAGACCTACCATAATAACAGGTTAACCCCCCCAAAGAAATGCCTACTGTGCCCTACAGGAAAGAACAGGAAAGCAAAGCATGTGTGCTATCAGTATAAGTAATACTTGAGCATGAACTTGGAATTTCCATGTGTGGAGTCTGCATTGGGTGAAATAATTGAAGCAAAGATTATTTCTGTGGTAGAATTTTGTTTGTATTTGCACTGTAATTCACATAGATTTTTATTTCTGATGTTATCTTTTAAGTTTTTTAAAGCAACTAGACTGCTGATGTGAAAATGCTGACATTGATTCTAAGCACTTATTATATATTTGATATTTTATTTTATTGATACCTTATTTTCCTGCTAAGTGCAAATTGCACAACATAGTAGAAAGCTCCTGAAAAAAGAGGAACAAGAGAGATAAAAAGAATGGCATGCCACACAGAAAGTTAGGTACATGGGCAATCAGTGTAAATGAGACATAGCATAGAACAATTAAATTAAATGTTACTTTTGTTGAAGTGTTCTATTGGTATTTTCATTGTAGTTCATATAGGAATTTATTTATTTATTTCTGATGTTATCTTTTAGGTTCTGTAAGCAATTACACAACTGATGTGAAAATATTGATGTTTATTCTAAACATTCAGTACATATTAAGAATTTAATACTTTATTTTATTAGGACTTGTGTTCCTGCTAACTACACAGTGTGTAATATAATAATAACCTACTGGCAAAACAGCAAGATCAGTAAGATTTGAGTACATCCTACAAAAAAGGCAGGAAAGCAAAAAAAAAAAAATACACTGTCAGTATAAGTGATATATGTGTATGGAATATGCTGTTGTCATGTATGAAGACTGCCTTACATGTGATAACAGAAGTAAAGATTTTCATAGTGTTCTATTGGTAGTTCATACAGAAATTTATTTCTGTTGTGATTTGTTAGGCTTGGTGCACCAAAAATAAGACAATGATGAAAATTTTGATGCTTTTTTATGACTCAATAAATATTAAATATTTAATACTTTATTTTTTTCCTGTTGAGTACTATTATTTAGTATAAAACTCATAAAATTAAAACAATCAGTGAGTAGAAATAGTCTAAAGAATAAATCCCAAAAAGTGCTCCTTTAACATAAAATTGGCACCATACCCAGAGCTCAGTTGGTGGTTCTTTCTTCTGCTAATTTCTCCCAAATATTCTTGAGGCCTAGACCTAGAAATTGCACAACATCAATCCCATGGTATTCTGTGAGTCAAAAGAAGGGTCAGGACTGGCAGATTCTGAGAAGTTGAAGTAGGTTGCACTTCATGATAGGAAAATTCCTAATCACATAAAAAAGAAGCATGCACAAAGATACTGGAAAATATCTATGACCACCTTTGACAACTGGCCACAGTTATAAATGAGTTAGATATCACTGTCAAGTTTATTCATAATTGAACAGAATCCTTAAATTACTAAGTAGTAATCTTCAAATGGGATGGAGACTAAGAGATGGAAGTGGAAGGAGGAGATATAAAAAGAAATAAGATTCATCATTTATATGTACCAACTATCCACAATGAATATATTCATTGTGTACTGCAAATATGTAGTAATACAGTACAACTGAAAAATTATAAATTAGTAGACCTTTGAAATTCAATCAGGTAGAATGTTTATGTTTTCTATAGATGTGTACCCAAGACGAGGGAACATATTTGAGTCTCTTTTTTCCCCCACATTAACAAAGCTAAAGCACAACGCGAGGCTGCTGCTCCTTATTTTATATTTATGAACTTTTATATTAGCCTTTATGTCTTCTACTTAGGGGAAAAGAATGCCAACTAAAGGAATTAAATTAAATAAATATGGTTGATTCAGAGTTGTTTAAGATCATCACCTTTTCTTCAATATCATAAGAGATATTTAGAGTAGCTTAATGGTGAAAAACCATGTTGAAATCCATTTAAAAACAAATCAGGCATCACACTAATAGACACAATTTAATTACTTCCGACTAGTCGTCATATCCTGTGCTCCCAGCAAACAGCATTTCTTGCTTGCCAAATTGTTTCCTCTTCACTCTTGAGTGGTAGGAACTGGAGCTAGAGGCTAACAGTGGAAGATGTTCTTCTGTCAACATCTGTTGACATTATAAAATTTGCCAGGTATTAGTGGCTCTGACTCTTAATTAAACTTTAATTGTGCAGAAACGGGATGCGCACATGGCACTTGTTGGAGGGTTTACTTTCTTCACAGAGGAAAGTGTCAGGATATTTACTGGCATAAAGTTAAAGAAAATCAGAGGGTCACTGAAACTTTCATGTTCATGAATCTCATACGTTGTAAAATGTTCTTTTTTGTGCTGTTGAAAAGAGAACCACTGTGTGGAAAATGTGAATTAAAAATATTATTCTTGTTGTATCCATCACACAGTCATGACAGTAAAATGTCTTTCACGTCCTTGAAATCCAGTACCTTCCAAGAAATCTCTGCCCTAGCTCTGATGCAGAAGGGCCTGACCAGCTACTCTTACTGTGAAGGATAGGGCTTCTTTGCAGACCCTGATGACCATGATAATTACCACTTGACTCAGCAGAGGAGCAAGCAGAAAGTAGATATGGGTTAAATGTTACTACAACAAAATAACAGTGTTGCTGTGGTTTGGATCTTCAGTGTCCCCCTCAGGTCCCTAAGGGCTTGGTCCCAAGCCCAAAGCACTGTTGGAAGGTTGTAGGACCTTTAGGGGAGGGACCTACCGGAAAGGAAGTGGTTTTTGGAAGTATGGCCTTGAAGGGATATCAGAGCCCTGGCACCTCCTCTACTGCTATTTTTCTCCCCAGGAATCCTGAAACAAGCAGCTTGTTCCACCACAGGTTTCCCACTATGATGTAGTCCCCCCAAGTTAAGTGCAACAAGCCCAACTGACTATGGAATAGAACGACCAAAATTGAGCAATATAAACCTTACCCATTTATAACTGATCATTTTAGGCATTGTTTGCAGTGGCAGAAAGCTAACACAGCTGTTCTCTGTGGTTGATATTAACCAACAGAAAGAGAGCAAAGGGGAAGAAATTAGACTCAACTTTTAGGGTAGTTCTCTTTCTTATGCATCGCTTCAAGATGGTCCAAATGGCAGATGGTAGGGGCAGATTTAGTGAACATTTTAGGACATAATGAATAGCCCATTTAGAATATTTTTCATTCCAAATCATTGTTTAGCCTACCTATATGTATATAATTTAAAAAACAAATATGTTTCTAAATTTGGTGATAATTTGTTATTGCAAGTTATGTGGAAAACTAAACTTGGTTATTCTTTCTTGGTTTCCACATTTCAAAAGTTGGAATGTGTGTAGTTTAAATAAGAGAAATTAGGAAATTCCTTATTCATGTTTCTCAGACATAACTTTTATATTGAACATGGGTTAATTCTAGAACCTTTACTTATTTGTCTGTGAATGAAATCATCTTGTGCAAGAGGGATATCCTTCACACAAGTGAAGAATATATCTCTGTTCCATAAAACTGAAGCTTGGAAAGCTATGTGCCCAGATAGGGTTCCAATCCAAACGTCAGCATTTTGATTATTTATCACATATTCTGTTTACTATGTTTGTAATTCCAAAAGTAGAATAGTTTTGTGGTTAAAGTTTTCTTTATTTTATTGAGGTTTAAGAATAAAATACACATCAGTCATTTCCAGGTTGAGGTTTCTCAATCTATCAATTTTTATTCTTTATTTTGCTTAAAAATACATAAAGATAGGTAACTTAGAATGAGGGATCAGGGGGAATATTATTTATTTCTTGGATCTGACTTCTTGAAAGAAATTTCATCTTATAGAATTCACTACAAACAATATATAAAAACAAAGCGAGCTGCCAGCATCAGCCTTCCTGTTTGTATTAGTTAGGTTTTCATTTTAGAAAGTACTTTCTCAGAAACAAACTTTCTCTAGGAGATTTCAAAAACAAATAATGAACAAATAGAAATCAAAACAAAGCAAAAAGATGTTATGGTTAAGTCAATTTTCGGAAACTGCACATTAAATTCCCCACTAGTGACTCAATTATAAGCTGCTGCATTAGAAGATCTGGGAAACCTTGTAGAAAAGAAATTTACCTTATTTTACCTCAAGGTTTTCCAAATATTTTATCATCATGGAACACCTTTTCCTTACAACTATTTTTATCCCAAGGCACAAATGCTTCTCTGGAACTCAGGAAATGGTCAGAGACAATAAAAATGTCTTAATACCCTGAGTACTTAAAAGCAATTCTTCCATAATGAAGTTTTGTAGGTTCTGATGATTGAGGAGCACATTTATTTTAAAGTTGTCAAAATTTTACCCTTGGAGTATGAAAGTATTGACTGAAATTATTATTCATGCAGAGTAACTCAGGGGAATAATTTTAACAAGGGCAATTAAGTCAGATGCATGAATTAACTTCAAACAACAAGCTATTTTTGGAAAAGGAGCATTCTGAAATAGAAGTGCCAAATGCATCATAGTAATTTAACTAATAATTATCCTGGGTTGACTTGGGGAAAAACAATAGATATATAAGAAAATTTAGACCATTAACTTTAAATCCATAAGAGATATTTATGGTTTAGCATTCCCTGAAGTATCTAAGGCTTTTCCTTAGACACTCTAATGGGGCTATAGTTAGAGTTACAATATTCAGGCACATGAGCAGTGGGACTCATTTTGGTAATCTATTTAATTCAAGTTGATTAGCATTTATTGAGTGCCTACCATCTGCCATTCTCTGTGCTAAGTTTTCTATCAGCTTGTTCTCTGTGATCACTTGACTTTCCATGCTGTCATTTTGTTCTGATGTCAATGCCCAGATTAGTTACATTAGGTAGAGACAAGAAAGCTAAATGGAGAAGTCAAGATGGTCGATCAGTGAGCAACAAAATACAAAGCCTCCCAGGGGAAGCAACTCATATGCCAGAATAAAACACCCTGGAGAGACCCAGACAGAGGGAGATGGATCCTCTTGACATAGAAAGAAATTAAAGCATAAAAAAGCTTGTCAAATACTTGGGGACTACAACTGAAACAACTAAAAATTACAGGACACAGTGTTTTCGCAGCAACCTACCAAGTTTGCGCCAGCCGGAATTTGCACTGGCTTGAATCTGCACCGGCCAGCAGAGCCTCCCAGACTTGTTCCTGCCGCCACTCACAGGAAGCACAGCAGCGCTGAAGTCGGGTTGGTGAGCCCAACAGAAAGTGGAGCCAGTGAAGGGACCTTCATTAATCCACAGTCAGCCCTGGGAATGAGACCCCCACCATGGGAAGGGCGCCACCAAATGGGCGACATGTTGGAATCAGGCAGGAGGAGCCTGAAATGTGAGCAAAAGTGACTTCAGTTGGTTGCTCCCTCCTCAGAGCAGATTCGTGGGATTTACTTGCATTGGGCTGTGCCCCAGGCTGGGACCCAGTGAGCATTCCCAAATCGATTCCCTGCACCTAGCATGCACTAACCAGGTGAAGACACCTGAAGTTTGGCTGGCCTGGTGGGGAGGGGCAGGCATATGCAGCCGCTGCTTATACCTCAGTGGCAAGAGCAGTCAAGAGAGAGCGGAGGTCCCTCACCACCGTGCTTCGGAGGAAACGTGGCCAACAGGGAAGGGGGCTGGGACCTGCACTGTAACCTGTGTGGAGGAAGCCATGACCATGACAGAAGAGAGAGGCAGGGAGGAGGCCCACAACCCAGAACCCTGAGAGCACTGATCAAGGAGAGGGAAAAACAAGGGAGACTGAGGATGACAAACATGCAACATCAGACATGGCTTCAATGGACATTAAGGGATATCTTTGGGACCTGGCAGACGAGCTCAAAACTGAAATATTAAATCAGGTAAAGCAAGATATGAGTAGAGTAATAAAAGAAATGCTCTCAGGAAGCATCTCTCAGGAAGATACAGATGGAAGAAGGGAGGAACACAAAAAAAGGAGAGAAACATTCGATAAAGAATATAAAGAAAATCTAGAATACATGAAGCATATTCAAAGAGACTACCAGGAAATTAAAAACTCCATTGAAAGCTGGCAAAAATCCTTAAAAGAAACTAAGGATAGACTATCAAAACTTGAGGACAAGTTTGCAATGTGTGATCATGAAAGGAAAGATCTCTTAAAAATAACAAGGAAACAGGCAGTAATAATACAAAGGCTAGAAGATGACAAAAGAATCTACAATTTAAGAATAAGAAATGTGAACAAAGAAGCAAGAATACAAACAGGTGAATTACAAAGGCTGTTCACGGACATAATTAAGGAAAACTTCCCAAGCATGGGAAAAGAAAATGACATTCAGTTACGTGAGGCATACAGAACTCCAGACACAACCAAAACAGAACTACACCCACACATATAATGATCAAGATACCAGAAATTCAATATAAAAACAGAATATTAAAAGCCATCAGAGAAAAGAAACAGATTACCTATAAAGGTAAGCCCATCAGAATCACAGCTGACTTCTCGACACAGACCATCAGATCAAGAAGAGCTTGGAGCAAAGTCTTCCAAGCCCTGAAAGAAAATAACCTCCAGCACAGATTGATGTACCCTGCAAAACTGTCACTAGAAATTAATGGAGAAACAAGATGCTTCCATGACAAAGAGGAACTGGGGGAATTTGTGACCACCAATCCAACCCTACAGAGAATACTGAGGGACATTCTAGAGAGAGAGAAAAATAATACCAGGATTTTAGGAACAGTGGCAGAAAGGCCTCAATGAGTGGAGCAGGCAGTAGAATGAAGGAGAAAAGTAGACAAACAAAGGCAGAAAAATAGCATAGCAGAAACGAGGCAGTGAAGGATAACTAGAATTGCTAACATAGATCACCTTGATACACTATATTGTTAATAGTGCACCAGGATTTAAAACCCACATTACTCACACTACTCTGCTTAGATGTATTATATTCTGTTCCAGTCATTCTACCTGTACTAGATTTGAGGGCACAGACAGTAATCCCGAAAATAACAGGATAAAGTATGGTAATCATCCTTAATTTCCTATTAACTTAATCTAAAACTCTGTAAAACCTGCACTGTTTTATCATGACTAATCATAATCGAATCTGGTTTGTTGGATCACTGCTTTGCATTGATAGATTTTATTCAAAGCTGTTATGATTGATATATCAAGTCTGAGAGTATAGGCAACTGCACTTAAGATGACAAGATTCACTAGAATATCCACTCTGGTTTGATTATTACATGGCTTTGAAGTTTTATACTGTCTACAATGTTTTATTTTTACTAATATTGTTATGTACTGCTATATTCAATTATACTGCTATATTCATTTATGCCTGAGGATATAGACAATTCTATTGACGATAATAAGAAACAACACAGTAATCATTGTAGATCATCTTGTACTGTAGTTTTATATGACTTTTTGGTTTCATGTTTTTATAGGAATTTTTTTTGTTTTGTCTTGCTATGTTTTGTTTTTCCCTCTAATACAGAAAGGATAGAAATACATGTAGAGATTCATGCATGCATAGCTGCTTATACTCTCACTCTCACTGTTTATATATCTACTTTGTATGCTTTAATTTTGTAACTTGAACAACTATTTCTAATAGGACAATATGTAATTTATCAACTAGTGATTTCTTATTGTTTATCTTTTTCTGAAATTCTATATTATCTCAAAAAAAATGAATTGACTTGATAGCATCCTAATTGATAAATAGTAGGGTAACAACGTGGACCCAGGTGTTGTGTTTTTGCACCACTTCCTGGGCACTGCACACACAGGATCACAGTATTCCCCTAAAAATTTTATCACATGAGAGGCCCCTGGGGATTGTTTTACAGAACATATACACTGGTGACAAACAGACTGGGTTTAAATACCACATGTTCTTGCTTCCAGTTTCTTCATTATCCCAAATTTGGGTCAATTCTGAGTTTAGTTTTATAAGAACCAATGCCACTCAGAATTGAGCCACACGTTACTGTACATTTGTCTTCCTCATAACTGATGATTAATTTTTCTGCTTGGTAGTCCATATACTTGTCATTAATGTACTCTACCCTGTTTCAGTCATCTAATGCTTTAAGTACATTCAGTGTTCTAGGCATTTTCATCATCATCTTGAAAAGAATTCCAGAATCTCTTTTTCTTTTCCAGGAGAATGGGAGAAAAATAACTTTTACTACTCAATATTTTCCTGTGCTGCTTCTTTGTGCTGAAACTCACAGTTTCCACTTTTCTTACTCTCTTAGTTTTGAAGTACATTTAACACTTCCTAAAATAAGTGCATTAGAGGAGCACTTCTAACATGTCTATGTTAAAAATACTATATCTCTCTTTCACGTCTGGATGATAGATTTGTTTAGATTCTAACTTAAAAATTGTTTTCCTATATTATTTTAAAAAGAATAAAACAGAATAAAACCAGTGAAAACAAACTAGTATAAGAGATACAGGACTTCAAAACATTACAAAATAAATAATAATTACAATAATGCATTTTGATATCTACAAAATAGCTATAAATAACTTTGGACATAGTAAAAATCAAACAGAACAGAACAGAACAGAATAGAATACAATGGAATAGAAAAAATAAAGACAAGACAATGAATGCAATAAAAAAAAATAAAACTTCAAAACAAGCCAATAGTGCATCCTGAATTGCTGCCATAATGTATCTTGCTATCTTTAAAATAACTGTTCCTGTCATTGGATTTGATATAATCAAACAAAATAAAAAAGAATAAAACCTAACCCAACAAAACAATGGAAACGATATAGGACTTCCAAAACAAGACCATAGGGAGTCAACAATGGCTGCAACCCTCAGAAGGAGATCCCCCCAAATGCCACACTGTGTACCACTATCCTCTGAACCTATGATCAAACCACTGGCCCTAGACCTGCAATATTAGTGAGACAATAAAGCACCACAGGCATCTGACTTCATTTCACCTTGATAGGTATCTTTACAGCCTGTGTTTCTCCTGTGGTTAAGCCAGTCTCTTACTGTGGAGGGGGAAGCTGGGGATACTTCTTGTTTGCCAGCTCGTTTCAGAAGGGGCTGGCGTCTGGCTGTTCCCAGTCTGGCGGCAGCCTGAGCAAGGTGCTGGTTCCCAGACCAGGCTTGTTTGCTGATGTGGCCTTGTTCTTTCTACCCCCCAGTCTGAGAATGGCATTAACTCACAGTGAGAGGCTGGGGTCTGGATGATCCAATCTGGCAGTGGCCTGCTTATGGCACTGGTTCCCATACTGGGCCTACATATACAAAAATTTCCAGAGCTTCTACTAAAATAGTCACTGTATTTTTTTTACACTTCTGTATCTTTGACCATTATAATCTCTGTCTCTGTCTCTCCATCTCTCTGTCTCTATCTCTCTCTCTCTCTCCTACCCTTTCTCTCAACTTTTTCTTTGCCTTAGGGGTTCTGAAATTGCACCCAAATTTGCAATATAATTTTATCTGATACAGTAATATTGGATTACAACCTCTGAAAATAAGACAAATATCTATAAAACCATGCTGATGTAAAAAATTAAAAACATGTTGAGCATTTTTTAATTAGAATATTTTCTCAAATTATGTTCACAATAATATGATAAATTTTTACCTTTGTTACCTCTTGAATATAATTTCTTCTGAAAATGTTTTCTAGCTTTATCTTTCCTCTACTTTTTCCTTAATTTTTTTATTGCCTGCAAATGTCCTTGTCTTTACCTATGAACACTTCCAAGTCTTTCATTTCTACTCTCATCATTTTAGTTTTCAAGTGATGTGTTTTATTTCATAAATGTGATTTTTATTGTATTATACTATTGCTTCATGGATCAATATATATTTTCTTATCTCTTTAAGGCCATTATTAAGCAATATTTTCTTTCTAAAATGTTTATTTTACAATTAATTTAGTTGTTCCCAAAAGTTGTAAAAGCAGTACAGAAAATTGTCATATAACTACATTCATTTTCTCCAGTGCTAAAATCTTATATAACCTTGGATTGATAATCAAAAGCAAGAAACTAGCACTAATACAATACATAAAGTATCAGACTTCACTTGGATTTTACCATTTCCTCCCTTCTAGTATCCTTTAACTCTTCCAGCATCCAACAGAGCATTTAATTATCATGTCACCTTCATCTCCAACCTATGGCAATTCTTCATTCTTGCCTTGTCTTTCCTGACCTTATTCTTGAATGGCATTCAATAATTGTTTTGTAACATATTACTCAATTTGGCCTTATGTGATGTTTTCTTATAATTAAATTGAGGTTGTAGATTTTGGAAAAGAGTATCAAAGTAACATGCCCTTCACAAAATATCTTATCAGGGATGCATAGTGTTGATATGTTTTGTTACTGAAGATATATGCCATTATCACTTGAATAAAATGGTTTCTGTCCACAAAAAAATGTTATCTTTTACCTTCATAATTAATAAATATTCTAGAGATAGTATCTTGATATTTCAAATATCTTGTTCCATCACAAATGCTTGTTTTCCCCTAGGTTGAGTTTCCATTAGAGAATACTACTTATAATACCCACCAGTATTGGGCCTAATTATGACTTCTTTTTACATCAATTAATTGGAATTTTCTGTAATGAACTCGCCCTCCCATACATTTAATCATTCAATTAATCATTTATTCATCAAAATATGGGCTCAGAGATATTTACTTCATCCTTTGACTTTACAATCCAGCAGTATCATCATTTACCTTCTTACCTGAATTGTTTTAACTTTATTTCTTGGTCTGTTTCAGGATAGTTTCAGTTATCTTTTAATAACTATCCATTGATTTTTGAGAAGCACAATATGTCACAGGTTGTCTTGTATTTACATAGTTCTTAGATAGATTCTATAACTTTTCTAAAGAGCCTTGGTTGGTTGATTAAACAAAAGTATTTAGAAACCAAACTATGTTGTTGGTATAACCTCTGCTGGCATGCTTCCTGGGATTCACACAGATAGAGTCCAGCACACTATATTTTACATCTAGTCACTGTATCTTACATCTACTTACATGTATATTTTATAATATTAACTCACATAGCTTATAAAAATAGCTGCAAATTCAATGTGGCACGAAGGGTTTATCTTGCGTTCCCAAGCCTATAACTTTTTTCACCTCAAATAAGAAACTTCTTTCACTCAACATTGCCCATATTTATTTGATCAACACTATAATATACATAAAGCAATTCTAGGAAGCTAATGCATCCTCAAGAAATTTGTTAGCTAAAGCACAATATGATGCCCAGTTGTTTGCCTTATACAATCTAGTTAAAGTGCTGTTTTCCGAAGTAACTTGCCTGTGTTTCCTAGCATTGCCACAGAAAAGTCTGGAAAATGGTGTTGCTAAGGCAGCATTTCTTGCCCCACAGTTCAGTCTAAAATTCTG
The DNA here is from genome assembly GCA_004027455.1 of Hydrochoerus hydrochaeris. Classification (NCBI taxonomy): domain Eukaryota; kingdom Metazoa; phylum Chordata; class Mammalia; order Rodentia; family Hydrochaeridae; genus Hydrochoerus; species Hydrochoerus hydrochaeris. The sequence continues at coordinate 505,790 of PVLA01000462.1, read as the reverse complement.
AAATCATGGATTCCACAGGGCCACTTTTCCTCTGCTACATCTAGGACAGAAGCCTCCTCCCGTCTTCCAGTTTCTGTGCAGTTCAGCTAGTGAATGCCTCGCCCTGGTCAATGTCCGCCTTAGACCCGTGTGCCCTTGCCTTGTCTTCCCTCAGTGAGTATCTGTCTCTGTATCCACATTCTTCTTCTTTATAGTAACTTTGACCATTGGATTAGAGGGTGTACAGACAGCCTCAGCCCTTATTCCCAAATATGCTCACATGCAGAGGCACCAAGCCTTGTGACTTTAAAATACTGTTTTGGCCATATAACTTCACTTCTTCCTTATGTTCAAATTATGCAAGGTTAATGCAGTTAGATTCATTTGTAATCTATTTTGGCTTCCACTGATATTCTGGTGATTTTTAACAATTAAGTAATAACGTTTATTACCTTTGAGGTGCATAGCACTGTAGATCTTGACAAATGTATACACTCCTGTATCAACCACCAGAGTCATAATACGGAGCAATTTTCTTATGCTTTAAATTCTTTCCAGCTGTCTTTTTGTAGCTTCTACTTCACTATGCAAATAACTTTTGATGTTTTACTTTCCCCATACTCACTACTATTTCCATGATTATATTTTCATTTTGTTTTTCTGCTTGTCTTAAACTCTGTCTTTGAATTAGAAGGCTGCCTAAAATATGGTGAACGTTAGCACCACTTATGTGTAAAGAAACTCAAAGCTGATTAGAAGCTCTGTGTGTAGGGAGGGGTGACTATTAACCTTGGCGATTCCCTCGGGAAAACCTGAAAGCAGTACCATTTTTCTTGTAGTTATTTTCTAGAAAAATGTTTCTAAATTCATACTGAGACCTTCTCTTAATTTAAAATCTATTTGATTTTTTTGAGTTTGTGTCCAAACCGATAACCAAGCAAATAAACAAATGAATGTGATGTTGCGTCATTTTTGCGGCCTTTAAAAAAGGGCTGCAAGCCAATGGCTGAGTTCAACCCACTGTCTTTAACCTGTAAGATTCTGCTAAACAGACAGTTACAACTTTCCCCAAAGTCCTTACTAGGAAGTAAACATTGTATCAGGCAAAGTTCAGACTTTGAAACTAGAGCAAATACCGGCATAAAGATGTTGCCTGGCTGCAGCTGTGATGTGAATGACAGAGAGAGAGAGAGAAAGAAGTCAAATGAAGAGAAACAATTTCAGAGGCCTTTGCAATAACTAAGATAAGAGAAACAGTACAGTGATAAGAGTCATATGTAAGCCTTCTGGAGAAATAAAGAAATCTGAGAAACACATTAAGAGTAATATTTGTAGAATGAGAAATTGAATGGGGAGACAGTGAGTCAAGCTTATATTAATTGTTCTGCTTTGGGACACTTAAAGGAGGCAATATCATTTTCTTTGTAAAGAGAAGGAGAGAGAAGCAGCTTTGGGGACACTTCTGCATTCAGTGAAGGCATATTAATTTTGCAGTGACTGCTAGGCACACCCACGTGTTCCAGGTGCTTGTACCTGTGGTCTGGAGAACAGCAAAGGTCTGTTGGGAAGGTAGGTCCTTGGCAGTGTTTAGCATGGGACTGGGAATTAAAGCAGTGAGTACAGATTGAATCACCAGTGAAAGCAGCAACATGGAGAAGAAAAGTGGTGAAAAAGCATCTTGAGACTACCAATCAGTTCAGGAGAAGAATTTATTCTCTGTGTCAAGTTTCTTATTGAGAGATTTGGACCAGTTTCTCAAGAGTAGTTGAACTCTCCATAAGAATCACTGAGAGCAGCTGTTTTCTCTTTGACAAGTACCTTGCAAAATGTCTTCATTTCTTTTTTTCAGATAACATAAAGCAAAATGATCATGTTACTGCCATAGGAAAGTCAAGGACATTATTAAGTTGTCTTTTACATTTTCTTAACATTTATCTGTCTCTAATCAAGTCTTAGCTGGACATAGTGGCACGTGCCTGAAATTCCTAGCATTCGGAAGGCTGAGGCAGCAGAACTGCTATGAGTTCGAGGCCAGCCTGGGCTACATAGTGGGCCTAAGGCCAGCCTGAATTACACAGTAAGACTCTGTCTCAAAAACACAAACAAACAAAAACACTCAACCAAAAAAGTCTTATTAGGTTTGCTCATCAATGAAAATTTAGAAAAAATGCAAAGTTTTAAGAAGAAAATACATGTTGAAACTTGTAATTTCTATCATGTAGGGTAAAAGATCACTCATATTTGGCTTCCTTTTGAGCTTTAATGTTGTACTGTACATTATAATTTTCATCCACATTATATTTGGATAACACATTTAGGTATCATTATTTTTAGGAGAAAATCTGCACCAAATTCAGTATCATCCTAATTTTAATTTTCAGAAACATATTTTGGGAGTAAAAGTCTAATTTCAATAATCTGTCACCTTCATGAAGTCCTAGTCATGTAGTTAATATTTTCACATTTACAATACTTCCATTTGCCAATGTTTATAAAACCGCATGTTTTCACTTTTAAATGTGACCATGTTGTCATCTGTCTACCTCATTATCATGTACCCACCTGACATTAGCAGACATATTGATTTAAGATTATAGTGATAAATAAAACTATGGACCTGCAGCTGCTTTTAGCCAGCCTTCCGGCCACTCTGTGTCAGTTCTGATGCTGATCCTTGCATACATTTGTGAGCTCATTGCTCACTCTGTGAAAGGCACACTGACTCTTCCAAGCCCCAGGGGCGCCATTGAGAAAATGACCTCTTTAATGCTCTAAATGTACCTGAGTGCCCTGCAAGAGACACATTAATCTTCAGAACGTCTGTGCACACAGACCAGGAAGTAGAATTTTCTTGGTCCTCTCATCTCAAAACCTTATTAAGCCCTCATTAATACACATACTATTCTCACTGGGTTCTGTGTTCCTAAATTCCTAAGTATTTTCCAGATTCAAGCCTGAAAAGTATGAATATATACACAAAGAAGACTGTTCTTATTGAATTCCTGGTGCTAATGGAAAGAGAAACTCTAGGTCATAAATCTAATTGCATTATCAGACTCCTTCCAAATGGTTTACTTCAAAAGTGGCATCACTCAAGGAAAAAGCAGATATAAAAATGATCTGAAAAGTGGAAGTCAACCACCAATTTTATACATAGATGTGGGATTTGCTGGTTACTGGGCAAAAAAATTACCTGCGAAAGGAAGGAACATTGCTTCTTAACTACATCAATTTACAGGAAAATAGTATAAGATTTTAAATTAAAATAAAATGTAATCAATGTGACAAATTTATAGATGTCTATGTTTAAAGTTTTCCATGGAGGAAGGTCTTTCATCATTTCTTTCTGTTTCTCCATTTCATAATTTCTCACAGTGCAAAGATATCATATCTCTCAGGTTTAGGCTACTGCTCGCTCACTCTTTCTTTCTTTCTTTCTTTTTTTTTTTTTTATTGGTACCAGGGATTGAACTCACAACCACATGCCTGCAAGGCAGGCATTTATGCCGCTGAGCTAAATCCCCAGCTCCTTCTCTTCTGCTTTTGATCACCTAATAGAAATATGGAAAATTCTTATGCTTTTTCTCTTATAATACTGTCACACTTTTCAATATTTTTCAATGTAGTCAGATATGATATCAAGGGAATGTTACTTTCTCACCTAATGCAAGTCTGAGAGAAATGAGAACAGGGGTCTTCAAGCTATATTTCCTTTGCATGAGAAAATGTTTATAAAATTGTTAGTTCTTTCATGAACACAACTAAGGCTCACAAATGTTAGCTAATTTTTTTAAAAACTTAAACAATTATTAAAATGTTTTAATTGATTTAAAACCCTAAAGATTTCTGAAAATATTCAAAGTAGTCAGTAATTTTAACTTTTTATTCTAAATCTCTGAATAGCATTCCTAAGGGAAAGAAGATGCAAAAACAATGTATAGCACTAGGCCTTGAAATATTAACCTTGATGGAGAATAGCTCCTGAAGACATGATAAGGAAGTTGGTTCTGTTACAGTTTACAAAGGAATCTGTTAAATTCAAACACAAAGGCTTGTGCTAGGTGGCTGGTCTCTGCAGGCTGTAAAGTTGGAGAGCTGCAAGGTTCCAAGACACACAGAACGATGGCTGTAATGTGGTCCCTGAGAATCTCTCTGACTTGAAGGTCTTCAGGTCTTGCTGTAAGTTTAGAAGACTAGACTTATAAACTAGTAGCCACAGGTAGGTAAGAGTTAAAATGACAAGCAAAAATTTTAAGTGAGAAAGAGCAAGGTTTTTGTTTTTGCTTTTTCTGTTCTCCTCCTTCCTCTTTTCTTTCTTCCTTTGTTTCTTTTCAAAAATTTTGGCATAGAAATTTTGTTATACAGTGAGGCTATAGATACAGATGCCTGTTCAGAGAAATTAATAAAATATCTTTTGGTAAGAAACAAATGATGGCTTTTATTCAGTGGCACAGAAAATTCTTGGAACACACACAGCAAGAGAGATTATGAACCTAGTATTTCCAGTTAGTGAATGAAACAAAACTAATAAGTCTCATGCTTCTCTGCAGAATATTTATTTATTTATTTATTTAGTATAAGAAATCAAACTCAGGACTTCACACTTGCCAGGCAGGCACTGTCCACTGGGCTAAATCCCTGATCACTCTCTGTAGAAATTTGAATTTTGGTTGAATGAAGCTGATGCTTTTCAAAATCAATCTAAAGAGAATTATACTGAGGTCAATGTATCAAAATGTTCTTGATTTTGGAACCTTGATAGTACATTGTGACAATAAATCATTCATGTGTTAACTATGCTAAAATATTATTTTATTCTTGTTATAACATTGCAGTGTAGTATCAAAAACAGGTGTTTGTGTGTTAGAGTCTCATTACCTCTCAATCTGGCTGCAGAGTACTTCGACCCTGCTTCTTTAATGAGGTCTTGTGACAAAACTAGGAAGATGTCATTGTACAAAACCTGTACTAGGCAACATTCCCCAGATTAAAAGAACAATAGAAGAAATATATTTTATTTATATGGAAATTTATTATGAAGAATTTATTCACACAGTTATGAAGGATGAAAAATTGCACGATCTGCCTTCTGTAAACTGGTGATCCAGGAAGCTCAGTGGACAAGGCAGTCCAGGTGCAAAGGTCTGAGAAACTAGAGAGCCAATAAAATAAATCCCATTTCAAAGTCAGGATAAGAAGAGACGAAATATCTCAGCTCACAGACACTGAGGCAGGGCACAATCTCCTGTTCCTATGTCTTTTGATCTATTCAAATCTTCAGTGAATTGGATTATTCCTCCCCATACCAAGGAGGGCAATCTACTTAGCTGAATTCAAAGATTCTCATGCTAATCTTCCCATAGAACACTGCACAGGCACAGCCGGAGATGACTTTTAATGTGGGCACTCCACACCCGCTCACCTGAAGCAAGAAAATAGCCACCACCCACTGTTTCCTGCACTGGGAGTGACTGGATACAGCCGTCTCGGCTCACGGGGAGGTGACCGATCCCTGTAGCGCACATGCCAGCTTCTCACCTCCCCTCTCCTTCTCCCGATACAATTAGTCTGTCTCGCTTCTGGACACCACACCATTGGTAGGGAAAAGCTCATTCTCCTAGGCGTTAGTCCAAGTCCCCTAAACACTTGCCGAGGCCAGCATGTGTGTGTGCATCACCCAAGGCTAAAGTCACCCAGTCTCGGCTGCTGCTCGAAGCGCAGTCCACGCCTGGCAGCCAAATGAGCGCTTGCTTTCCAGTGAAAAGAGAAGGAGACAGAAGCTACACAGGGGAGAAAGAGGATCCAATCCAACGTTTTAAGAAATAGAGATATAATAAAGGGGTAAAAATAAGTGTTTGCAAAACGTCTCTCTGCTATTTTTTGTTGCAGTTAAGCGTATGGTATTTTGAATTTGCTAACTCTATTCCTATTATATGTTAAGGATTCATGTACCATAAATAAATGTATCTATTAAATAAACTATCATAATGATAAAAGTGAAATGACCATAGATTTAATTTCATATGATTGGAGAAAGGGAGATATTCTAAATTAATGGAAAAATAAATTACAGTTAGAAAGAGTGCTTTGATGCTGATTACTCAAGAGTATACGATAGGCTAAAAACGAGCGAGTGTTGTCCTTCACGTTACTGTGGGGTGAGCTCTGTGGCTTGGGCCCTGCTTACTGACGTCACACAGCGACATCACCGTAATGATCACTACTGATGATTCTAGCCCACGACAGACAGCCTTGCAGTGGGCAGTGCAGACAGCCACGCAGCCTAACAACGTTTGAAAGCATAAAGAGACAGGAAAGAACTGCTAATGGTACGGATCCTTTCTCCATTCACAAAATACAGACAACATGCCTGGGAGAGTGAAAAAAAAAAAATCCAAAAGCAATGGCATGTCACTGCCAAATGGAATAAGGTGACAATGAAATGGATTCTATACAAGAGGAAAAAGGACTGAAATAAACTATTTTCCATAGCCTAGCGTTACCTGATACAATACAAACACAAACTTCTTGAAAAGTCATCCCTTTTCCTTGTCCTGTAAAACCTAGTGGATCTTAATTTAGTTCCAGGTATATAGGCTGAACGCAATAAGTATTTGTGAGAGTGTGATGTTTTACCCCAGTGAGAGCCACATTAAGAACAGCCCTGTTCTCAGGTTCTTAGTGATGGGAGTGCTTATCCTTAACCAGCTGGATCCAGTGTATCTACTCTCTATATTTGGTATTCTGTCTCCTCAAGCTCCCTGAAAGATTTGTGCTTGTCTCGCCATCAGCAGTTTTCTTACTACTTTATAAATAAGTAGCCACAGAGGATGTCCGGCCACTTCCTTCTTTAGCTTTTGTCTATGCTCATATCAGCACTTGGCCTCCAAGATTCACACTTTCACCCTGATGGACACTTTGCCTCTGACTGGAAATGCCTCATTACATTCTTGTGATCATCTAACCTCACCTCTCTCCAGGATTTTCACCATCTAATTACTTAGAAGTTGATAGGTTTTTCGGCTCAATAAGAAAGAAAAAAATATAAAATAAAAGTAGCCTTTATTGGAAGAACGTGGAGAGGAGCCAATACAGCCAGTTTAATCATCTCCTCTGACCGGAAAGCAGGTTGTGGGATATATTTATAAACTCTGGCAGGGGTGGCGTTTAGGGTGGGCATTTGATGACTTACAGGGGGCCCATTTTCGAGCCACTGGGACAGGAAAAAGGAAGTTGTCATGTGGGAAAGAGGGAATGTCTTTAAAGTAAAAATCCTCAATCCCGCCTCCATTACGTAATGCCACGCAGGGCGCAGTCCTTTCAGAAGTTATTTATGATTGCTCTGCTAATATCTCTAAACTCTTATTACCTATGTCAACCATAATTTTACTTCTATCTCCCCAATTTTAAATTATACTAGGTTAGATTCACAAGCTAACCTCATTTCTAAATCCAATTGGTCCATTTTCTAGTTCTTCGATGTGTCTAAAGCTTTTGTTTCTGTGGTCAATAATCAAATTGTTTTCAGTAATGCTCCTTCAACTTTTGCTTTTGTTTCTGATAGATGCTTTTTTTCTCTCTTAGCAGTGTTGTGCATATAGAGACTAGAGGGCTTCTATTTATTTGTGATCCTCCTTTATCTCTATCTCTGCCACCTAGACTCAAGCCTTTTGGAATCAATTCTCTTATCTCTTGACCCTCAACACTCTCTCCAATCTATTTTTGCATAATTGCTTAATTATGTACCAAAACTACACGCAACATTCAAATATTCTATTTGTATTCTACTGTGAAGAACAATGGTCACTACACAAAGGCACACGTATCTTAAAGTGGACACAAAACAGTGCCTGTGGCTGCAAAAACAGATGTGCAAGAGATGTGTCTTTCAAAGTTCTCAGCATAAAGTTATGCTGAGAAAACATCTGTTAAATGAAAGTGTTCAATAACTCCCTTATAAAAATGTGAAGTCAAAATGTGTGATAGTCATAGCACATCTTTTTTTGTATATATTCTTTCAGCTCTTATTACAAATATATATAGCATTTAAATTGCAATCTGCTGTGCACTTTCTGCTCTACTGTTCTGAATAAATCTCTGAAATGCCTTGAATGTTGAATGCCAAAGATGATTGAAATTCGTCTGAGCCATAAATTCAAAGTGTGTTCTCTGTGATGATGAAGATTTTGAGTTATGCAAAAGATACAATGGCATGCTCTATTCTGAAAGAAGGGAAGGATAAATATTATAGAATTCTATATACCTAATCCTTTCCCTTTAAAAGTAAAAATAAATTGTGTATCAGTTTACATGAAACTAGGAAAAAAGTGATAGAGGTCAACATCTATTTTGTTTCTCTTTGTTTGAAGTAGGTCCTAACTTAAGCATACAGACTAGAAGCTCAGATTTTGTGGCTTATATGGTTCAGTCTAGCATCTCAGTGAATGAGGAAGAATTTTCAGGATGCAGACTGAGAAATGAGGTCATTTGGAAATTTGAGAGATGCAAAGACTCTGAATTCCAGTCACTTGCCTTTTCTTCCAATGGTATTTGTCAATGGAACTTCCCAACGTGATCAGCTGGGTTGGCAAAATTACCCTGCTGCTTAAAGTCTGCAATTTTGGGGCCTCTTGAAGAATCAAGCATGTTCCCAAACATTTCCTAAAAAGAATAGAGAGAAATGAAAATTTTCAAAGTCATGCTTACTCTTTGAGACTTTTAGAGGAAAAAATCATATTTTATATATAAAACCCAGTCTTAATGTTGGAATTATAACTTTTTAAATAATTATCAAGATTCAATTTATGTAGTTAATTGCTGTGTAAAATAACATAAGCAGAGTCCTGAGGGTAGAAAGAAGATGTGTTGCCTGAAAGGAGACAAATCAGTTGCAAGCATTTTCTCTTCCTGGTCAATGCTTGAATAGCAGCAGATAGAAAGTTATAAATGATTAAAGGTGCTTGGCTGCTTGTGCACAGTGTGGGGGCAGGTGCTAAAGAGCAGCGGAGGAAGGTGAAGACATTCCACAACTTTACAGTTTCGCTTAGAACCAGATCAGTTGCCACGTCAATAAATCCCATGTTTTGACGATCAGAAATAATAGTTAAAATCCTGTGTTTCTGGAAACACTCCCAATCAAAGATGGAAAGATGAATGACATGTTCCTTCCAGTGCCAGATGGTTGATTTTGTTAGTATATAAGCTATTTGGCGTGGGTGTCTACATACTGTTTTTTGAAGGTGACTGGAAATCTGTGCACCTGCCAAATCTCATATTTAACATGCAGCAGTTGTTGGTGCTGGCAGGAATATCATTCAGGATAAAAATCTCTATCAGTCATGACATTTTAGGAGGCTATTACCAAGTAGCAAGTAAACAAATGGCAAGGTAGATTCATTCAAGTTAAATTCATTCTTTTAATCTTGGTCTTTCAGCCTGCAAGACCTTTGTCTAATATTCAGCACTTAATCACTTTCGCAAGTGCATAATAGTACCATGAACAGTTAATCTGAAAGCACAAAAAACATCTGGCGTTTGCCATATCTTAATTACCATAAAGATCTACAAATGTAGAACTATCATCTCTGAGACTTTGAGAGCTACTTTTGCTTCAGAATATTAAGTGTTTTAATATACTGCAATAAACTTTTCTGTATGTTTCACTTTATAAGTTGTAAATAATTGGACTCTACATGTTATTCAGAATATACTTTTAGAGGTATATAATTTCAAAGGAGAAAAAAGTACATATGTACATCATCTCTCCAGGCAAAGGCCATTTATTAAAATGTATCAAATTATGATTAATTATGAGGAAATCAAAGTCACTGATTTCAAGTAGATCTATATTTTTAGAAAAAATATAGTTCTTGTTACATTTAAATGTATACTAGCTACATAGATATAACATCTCCTAATGTTAGCGTTTTTTGTCATACCAGAGAAAAATAGTCAATATCCACTATTTATCAGTATCTGCTACATACTGGACACTGTGCTGACATCCAGGGGCAAAAAGATCAAGAAAAAAAAAAGTTCTTTCTTCTTTGATTAAGCTTTTGACCTAACCATTAATATAAGAGAACCTCTATACAATGTTGGAGAACAATGATTCTTCACCATGGCAGACTCTGCAGTAAGTTTGTTGTCATGCTAAATAAATGAAATAACATATTCAATTCCATTTTAGATAATTTTATTAAAAATAGAAAACTTCACTACGTCAAAATGAAACAATTTCACATTTATCATTTTACTTAATTACTGTCTTCCTCAAAAGTGCTGTTTATCAATTACACTAAAAACAACCTCATTAGATAATAGTTCTTTGGTTATAACTTAATTTTAGACACATTTGACTCATTTATTTATTTCTCTATATCACTGGTAACAATTTGCTTTGAAGGACTCATCTGGAAATTGGAATGCTCACGTTTAAGTGGTCAGTGGAAACCACCACTGTAGGTTTCATAGTTGCTCTGAATATTTAGATACATATTGTTTTCTCTCTTCAGGCTAAAATCCTAATGGCTGGATTCAGGGGTCCTTTTCTTCACTGAGTTACAATAGATCCCAGGCTGCCTCATGCAGGGATTTTTCTAGCATCTCCTCCCAGTAGCCACTCAGGAGCAGCTATTGTCACAGTAACACCCCCCTCCTGCTGTGTTAGAAACGTGGTCTATCCCAGTGCACCTGACAATGGAGTACCCCTCGGGACCTCCCATCAGTAGCACAAAGTGGTTGCACCCTAAGCATTCATGAAGCAGCCAGACTCCAAGTACACCGCCTCTCTGTAACCATGTGAGCCCAGCAGAGTGTACTTGAGGAAGACTTCCTGAAGGGTCATTCAGTCCACTACAGAGGAACCATTAAAACCCACCTGTGAACAAAGTTTTGTTTCCAGAGAAACACCACTAAAAATCACATTTTTACCTTGGTGTGGTACGCTGGGTTTGCACTGGAGGACTCCATAACCTTACAGCAGACATCCACAACCATTTCTAGAGGATGTGATTCACCATGTGTGCTCCCCACTCTAAGGAGAAATTTTTCTCTGAACTCAGTGCTTTTTCTAAGCACCAGTTTTTATTTATGTGCGCACATTTGGTTGTTCTTATTGGACACTATGAAGCATATTTCCCCAAATGTTATCCTTTTTTCTTTGACCCTTTCAAAATTCAAGATCAAATATTTGCTGTGCCTTAAGAAAACTCAGATGACTTTGATGTACCCAGAAAATCTCTTCTTTTGCTTCTGTGTTCTCCATTCTCTATCCCCATCCATTCATGTTTTACTTTAGTTTATCTAAATATATGATAAGCAACTATCATAAACAACTTTCTGGAATGATAACGTGAGACAATAAACAGCATACATTTTCCATTTTACCATGTGAACCCCTTACAATGCAGACAGTGTATCAGCATTTGCGCCATGGGCAGCTGTTATTAATAGACCAGAAAAAATAATCCTATTTTTTTCCTATTCAGTTTGCCTTCATTTCCAGCATCAGTGGTAGTATTCGTGCTTTCAATATTTTTCACTCAACTTTTGAATATATATTCTAAAAGCAAGGATAGGAAAAAGTAGTTCAGCTTTGTAATAAAGGGTATACACCTGAGGCAGTGCTGCTGGTGCTCAAATGCTACCCTAATAACTCATTAGCTCTGCAGTGCTAGATAACTTACCAACTTGCCATTCTTACCACCTTCACCTGGTCACTTACTGCTTATTTCCAAAGAACTGGCTAAGTGTTCACCCAAAGAGATCAATCGACAATGACAAACAATTTTATATCGTTTCTGCATTTGTTGAAAGTTTCAGCAACATACAACAAATAAACATTCAAATATGGTATAAAAATATATGCCCCGATAGAAGCAAAGACATGCTACACCTAGAAATATATCCTGGAACTCAGCTGTCAGATCTTTATTCATGCATGTTGTGAATGGACTTGTATCTATTTCAAAAAGTGACCCAAATGTCACATTTGACAACTGGTTCACTAGTTACCTATTGATGTTTCATTTGCTGAAAGAACATCAGTTGGCCAGCACAGCAACTGTTCACAGGAACAAGGTAGAGATTCCTGAAAAAATGCTGCAAGTTCACAATAGAGATATGTATAGTACAAACTTTGGATTTCAGAAACCCATAACATTGACCTCCTATGTTGTGAAGAAAAACAAAGTAGTATTGATACAATCAACATTACCTCATGATGATAAGAGTGATAGTGAGGTCAAGGCATAGTGGCACATGCCTGTAATCCCAGGAATCAGCAGGCTGAAGCAGGAGGAGTCTATGACTTAGCCTGTGCATGAGTTCCAGGAAACCCTGGATTACTTTATGGTAAAGCAGGGCATGGTGGTACATATCTGTAAGCTCAGCACTATATGAAGACAGAGTAAATATTTTTGATGAGTTATGCAGCAACTATGATGTCACTTGAAACACGTAGTATTGGCCAAAGATTGTGTTTTACTTGATCCTTAACATGTTGGGCATAAACTGTTTCATGGTTACAAAGAAATTAACAAGTACTAAATAGCACAAGAAATTTCCTTACAAGATTGAGACTGGAATTGATAAGTGATCAATCACAACAGAGGCAGAACAGTATGTATCTGCTGGAATTCTGGAGCAGGCAGTGAACAGACATGTGCAACATCAGAAAAGCTCCTAGGGCTGGGAACTTAGCTCACAGCTCACGTGCCTGCCTGGTGAGTGGGAGGTGATGAGCTTGGTCCCTGGTACCAAAGCAGGGGAAAAAACACCATTGTGAGAAACAGGAGGACCAGCAAGATGTCAAGTATGTCCTACCAAGGCAGACAGGAAAGCAGAATATGTGTGCTATCAGTGTAAGTGATTCTAGTCTTTGGAACACGCTGTTTTCATAAATGAAGTGAAGATTATTTTTGTGGTAGAGTTTTGTTTGTATTCTCATTGTAGTTTACATAGGAATTTATTTCTGCTGTTACTTTTTAAGATCTTGTAAAGCAGTTGATGTCAAAAATGTTAAAGTTTATGCTACATGCTTATTACATATGAAAATTTTAATATTTTATTTTACTGATACTTCATTACCCTGTTAAGTAAACCATGTTTATATAATAAAACTTATAAAATCAAAATTAGTAATTCATTAATATAAATTCTTCTTAACAGGTTCAGGTAGCTGTCATATACTGCCATGCTTCTTCAAACAAAATTTGATGCGATGCTCTCTGAAACCCCACGCCTAGCGGGGTGTGATGGTGCCCATCTGTAATGGCAGCTCTTGCGAGACTGAGGCAGGTGGAAAGCTGTGATTTCAGGGCCAGCCTGCACTACAGAGAGAGACCCTGTCTCAAAATAACTAATTAATTATTAAATATTTTGCCTCATTAATCTGTGAACTTTTGAAAGTACTGCCCTGTATTTACATCTGTAACTTCTTTCAATAACCAGGTAATATTGGATGAACTGAATTAAACTACAGAAGAAACAGAAAATAAACAATTCATTTTCTTAATGTCTTTCTTCAGTTTCTCCTCCTAGAAAAAAATCATGTGTACGAAATTTCCTTAGTGAAAGCATTTCAGCTGTCTGTAGAATGAAGTCCAGGTTCCCTGGGGGCTAAGGAAGCACCCAGGGCTGTAAGTCCTGCAATGCCCTTCTCTGACTTTCCACTGTCTGCGTGGGGTGACTGCTCTGGAGCGCCCCAGGAGGAAGTGTGTTTCTTCCCTGCTGTTCACTAAGCCCCCAGCAGGAAATGAGTTTCCTCCCTGATTCTCACTGAGCTCCCCTGGAGGAAACCTATATCCTCCCTGGTTCTTTCTGCCCTTTCCTCAGTATCTTCCCCAGAAAGTCTCCTACTTCCACTCTAGCCAGCCAGCGCTCTGGTTTATTTCAGTATCAATTGCTTTTCTTATTTTTCATGAAGAAGCTGATGTCATAAAATATAATATGTTTTTGTTATTAGCCACTTAATTTAATCATACTATTATTAATTTTTTAAAACACGATCTAATTCTAAACAGTATGAAATAAGCCTGAAACTTACATTTTTATTGCCTGGCAATCCAAACCAAAAGTTTCTATATAACATATATCTGTTGATAACTAAACAAAAGATAAAATTAAAATAACAGGTTAGAAGAAACTCGGCAGGAGTGAAAAGGCAAATAAGCACAGCCCTTGAGGAGTTTATCTCAGTAACCTCCAGGGTATGGGTCCTATGGGACTGAACTCAACTGAAAAGGAACAGAAAGAAATAAAAGACACAACAATACTGGGGAAACAAAAAATTAGGGAAGAGAAACATATGAATCTAATCATACTGCTGAAATAGGTAAAGGGTGTCAAGGACTTTTATAAGAAAAAATATAAATTTTTTTTTCTTTTTCTGCATTCTGGGTGAAGAGCAAGGCAATGCAGTGCAAAAACTGCTTCAAGTGAAATTCAGTAAAGTAAATTTATTCTTTAGGTTTTTGTCTGTGTTGTCTCATTCCAAACACATTTTTATCAGTGCCAGTTGTTAGGTTTTCGGTGCAATAAGAGAGAAAATATACAGTAAAAAGCAGCCTTTATTCCGAGGATGTGGAGAGAACTCCAAGACTATAGACAGCCTGGCATTTCTCTGACCAGACCGTGGGGCATGAGATTTATATATAATGTCTGACTGGGGTGGTGCTTAGGGCGGGCACAGATGACGCGCGAGGAGCTGGCTGGGACCTTTCTTGCGCCACTGGGAAAGGAAAAAGGAAGTTGTCATACGGGACGGAGGGCGTGGCCTCAAGGTACACATCCTTGATCCACCGCTGTAATGCCGTGTAGGGCATAATCCTTTCAAGTAACCGATGCTAGTTGTCCTCAACAGTAAATTAAAGCAAGTGAAACACACTGAAATGCTCCAAAAATGTACATATCTATGCAAATGTTTCTAGTGAAAGCATTTGAATCTAAAATGTTAGGAATGTCTAGTGTAACTCCCATTTAAAATCTCCAGTATGTTAATATTTAGCCCAAGATATAAGTTAAAATGAATGGTTTAATATATTTAATTAATGTAAAATCACATGACCCTGAATTATGCCACTTTAGGTACAAAACTATTTTAGTTCCCAGTCATCCTGTTACTTAGTTTAAGGATTTTTCCTATTGGTCTGAAAATTTGAAATGTAACTAAGAAGTGTGCATGTTATATTTACCAGAAAATGAGTAGTATGAAAATTAACTCCTTTATTTTAGGTTATAACAGATATGACACAGTTACTTAGAAAATAACTATCTCCTGTGAGTCACTGAAATTTTTGCTTATTTTATTTGCCTTACAAATGTTTCTTTTTCTCAAATCTACTTATGGCACAATAAAATATTTTAACTGAAAATCCAAATTAGAATGTTTTCAAATCATTGTGTAGCCTACAATAACTAAAACTATCACTTCTTCTTGAAGCTTAAATCAGTGTCAGATCTTTGTGTTTCTTCTGTGTTGTTAGAGTCAAAGTTAAAAAATTAATCTGGTGGTCTTAAAAATATACAGGGCTGGAGTGAGCACAACACCTGCCTGGCAAGTGTGAGGTTCTGAGTTTGGTTCCCAGGACCCACAATAAAAGAAAAACAAAAAATTCAGAGGGTTCTAAATAACGTCGTCTATGTCAACTGAATGTCCTGTTCATTAATACTGTAGAATAACCCTTGCTATTTTGTGGTTAAAATTTTAAGGATATTTTCTTTAACTTTTTCCTTACACTATTTACTGAAACTTTTCTGTGAGACTTATCTGTAGAAAACTTTATTTTCTGCAACAAAATTCCTCTTAAATTCAAAATTAGAGCAAGTGAAATTATTTCTGTGTCAGATCTCTGAGGTCAAATTAGCAGCTACATTTTGTTGCATTTTGTTTTATTCTAGCCATGTCTTAGGACTTCATGATGATAATAATGAAAAGTAATAGTCCCAGAGCATGTAGCTCTGTTAGCTAAGTAAACATATTAGCTCACTTGATCCTTTCAGGGTCTCAAGATGAAAGTAAAAAAATGGGAAAAAAACAAGATTTCAAGAGGTTACATAACACCTAGTCCTGCATATAACACAAATAATTAGAAAGCTGTCATATTACTATTTAAACTTGTGTCTCAGGCTGCATGTGTAGCTCAGTGGCATGAGCGCCTGTCTGACAAGTGCAAAGTCCTCAGTTCACTTCCCAGTATAAAAAAATAAACAAACAAACAGCAACAAAACAAAAACTCTTAAGTCTCAGACTACATGATTTTTCTCTTTTTGTACAAAGGAAAACATTCCTGATGTCCTCCTCTTAATATGGCTTTTGTTAAACTTTAACATACTTTTCATATCTTTCTTTTCAAACCTTAAGCATCTCATCTTCATGACAGTGTCTGAAAGAAAGTATAACATAATTTGAGGTATTATTAAAGAATGTTATTAATTCCAAAATAACACAGAATTACTTAGCATTGTAAACTTTTCTGCTTCTCTGAGATCCGCAATTTTAATGTCATCTGTTAAAATGCTCAGCATCAGGGGTCTGGGTCTTGGGCGCCTGTCACAGACCACTGGAAGGAAAGCAGACCTTGTGGCGGGAAAGCCTAGAGCATCTAGCTGGTCCTGTTTCAGCATCCAGGCCGATTAGTCACGACAGTTCAGCTAGAAAGTCCTCGCCCAGGGCAGTGTTCAAAGGGGGTGACTCTGTGATGTACACTGGCAGAAGGATTTGAAAGCGAGTGAGAGAGGAGCGCTGCACAAGGAAGGATGGAAAAAACATGAAAAACAAGGACACTGACTTTAGACACTGGCCATGCTAAGGAGGCCACCCCAGGACTGCCTCCCACGGTGACTGCCCCGAGAAGAGACGGCACCCTCTCCTTACATTTGCATCCATTTCATGTTCCTTTTGGGGGAGTAATGTGATTTAGCAACAGTGTCTGCAGGATAAAAAGAGGCTGATTAATGTGCCATGCTTCCTGCGGGAGCACGCACTCCCATGTAAATGATGGAAGACCCTCACATAATCGGGTCTGAAATTGGATGAAATGATGAAAAATTTAGCATAGCCTCTGTCTTTATATGCTACAGTGGGGACAGCACAGAGGTCAGGATACTTGGAAATGGTGAGGGGCATTTTATAGTCTCTGCTGGTAAAAATTTGTTTAACACAGTCTCATGATTAAAAGGAACGTGTACCCTGCTGTGGCACCAAGGTACAAGAGAGGGAATAATAAATTGGTGCCATTGACAAGGTGTCATTTGTTATCTGCTTTAAAATGTCAGGTCATGTCATCACGGTGAAATATTTTCTCCCTTGATGTATGTCTCACAAAGCAGGTTCAGTGCTTGGCGCTATTCTATTTCAATAAAAGGAAACAGCTTTTCCTTTGGAAGGCACCGTCCGGGGCGAAGCAGGAGGTCATCAGTGGCTCGCATTTGGCTGTTTCTCCACAGCCCTCCATTAGCAGTGTATTTCATTCACCCAGTTGGCACAAATACTTTCTTTAATTTATCTTTTGAGGAGTGTAATTATCCATCTGCTCTCCTGGCCAAAGGCAAAGAGAAAAAAGGATTTTTAGGTATTGCAGGTTTTCAGAAAAAAGACCAAGTCTTACAACAGCACGTCTTTAAGTGCTGTACTTAATGTGTTTTCAGATTCTTCATAACTTGGTCTCTCTGAAAGTCTCAGAACACAAGCACAGCGTCAAAGCTCTACTAGGTTATATCAATGAAAACAAGAGGGATAATTTTAAAAGGTAGAAATTGGTAAATATATGATTAATTTATCTCTGGGTTGTGGTGCTACTATAGCAATACTTAATTGAAATTACTATGGAACATAGGTAAATAAAACCATGGAACATTAACACACTCATGGGATTGGTTTCTAATTTTTCTGCATTTATGTTTTCATGGTAAATTCATTGTAGTGAAACTAGGAAGATTATATTTTGTCTTGCTCATACTAAACAAAGCATATATCTTGAATTATGGAGGGTTTTTCTTTCTTATTGAACTAGAAGAGTAGAATTTGTTTTGGATGGGATGAGACAAATGATCCAACAAATGAATAAATAAGAAGATACTTTATTTTTTGTTAAATATAATTTAGCTCGATATTTTTGATAAAAGTCAAAATTGCCAAGTGATTAACTCCAAAAGCAAATAAAGTAAGAAACAGCAAAAGTAACTCAGATTTACTCTAGTAGCATAAGAGAAAGTCATTAAGATATGCTAAAATTTAGGGCCTGCCATGAGAAATGTATTTTGCATATAACCTTGAACAGAACTTCCCTTTAAGAATTCCTGGATATTTTTTCCTATCAACTTCAAATTTTTATTTTTATTTTTATCTTCCTATTCTGTATCACCTGGTTCCATATCCATGAAGTCAATCAATATGGATTGAAAATTTCTTACTTGTATCTGTACTGAACACAGACTGTTTTTCTTGCCATTATTTCCTAAAGGATGCACGGTAACAACTATTTTCACAGTATTTGCGTTGTATTAAGATATTATGAGTAACTTAGAGATGTCTTGAAGTATGTGGTTTCAGGCTAGTAGAGTATACACAAAATACTGTGCCATTTTATTTAAAGGACTTGAACATCTGCCTGCTTGGGGAGTGTCTGGAACCAACCCACAGTGAATATGGAGGGGAAACGGGAAGCGGGTTTGATGCGTAAGGACACATCAGAGAAATCACAGAGGCCGAGTGAGTGTGAAGAGAGGCGAAGGTGGGCTTATGGACATGCCACCCTCCTAGTAAGAACAGCTTTCTGTACTTGATTTCACCTTTCAAAAAGTCTTAGTCTTTGCATGGAAGTATCTTATTTCTCCACTAATTTTGAAAAACAGTTTTGCAGGGTACATCAATCCGGGTTGGAGGTTGTTTGCTTTCAGGACTTGAAATACTCCACTCCAAGCTCTTCTTGACTTGAGGGTTTGTGTTAAGAAGTCAGCTGTGATACTGCTGGACTTTCCCTGATGGGTGATCTGTTTGTTTTCTCTGACAGCTGTTAATATTCTGTTCTTATGCTGAATTTCATTGATTACTGTATGTCTGGGTGTAGATTTTCTAAAAACCTCCTGGACAGAACTCTGCTGTGTAAATCAGCATAAATCCAAGGGTGTGGCAGTCAGCTGGTCACTTACTCACCAGAGAGAGTGGAAGGGCAGTGACTGGAGGCAGCTCTTCTGGGCCAGCCTTCTACCATGCCCAAGTGAATGTATACCAAAACACTGTGCCAAAAATTAGCTTTAAATCATGTTTAAAACTTCCAAGTATTTTTATGTGAAGCCCTGATTTTTTTAATGCCAAGAAATAATTTAAATTGAAGAACTAAATTAAGTAACCATGCGAGCCAAACTAAGCAGGCTGCAATACGTGATCACTTTCTAATTGCTAGAAATTGTTAGTTTGTTTTTAATTCTGAGGTATGTTTTTCCAAACTTTTTTGTAGCAAGTATGTTCAGAATGGGTTTGTATTATTATCCTATTATGAAATGGAGCAATTGAAAAGGATATTACAGTTGAATAGATATCCTAGTGAACTTACATGACTTCTTGTCAGGTTCACAAAACCAAATAGAAAAAAGACAAATTACTCATGTCAGAAATACCTACTGCTGCAAGCTTATCTACAGGTGAGAAACACAGCATAAGCATATAAAGGATAAAAAGGTTTGATCTTTAAAAATCTCTATATAGCAAGGAAATCTTTCTTAGGATAATGAATTTAACTGACTCTGTCAGACTGCATTGAAATGAATTTTCTAAGGTTGTAGCAGCTGCTTCTTCGGTTATAGTTAAAAATATCAAGTATCATGTTTCTTTCATTCAAAATGTTCATGTAGTTAGTTAATTTAGGTAGAGATAAAATTGTGTTGAATTTAAATACCAATTTTTTAAAGATGTACTGCTTTCTGAGTATAGGAACAATGTATATTTACTTTTGAGAAAAAAAAATTTAGTGGGATTTCACATAGTAAAAATTTAGGGAGATTTCATACAATAAAATATACATTAGTAAAGAAATATAAACATTAAGAGATGTGAGTTTTGAAAATACAAGGTTAAATCATCACATCACATTACTTTAATGTAATTTAATAAAAATAATAAATTTTCTCTAAATTCCACAAGAAAAAAGAGTCACCAGAGTAAACTAGAGAAGTCATGAAAGTTTCACAAAAGATGTCTTATATGGCAGAATAATTTATGAGACATTCATTTGAATTTTGCTTGTATGTATATAAGTGTTTTTCCCTTTTGATTGCAAGATGGCTCAAAGGCTACAGAACAGTTAGGTCCAAAGACAATCTTCTCAGTCTCATGCAGTTAAACCCAGTCCTCCTTTTTCTTTTTCTTTTTCTTTCTCTTTCTCTTTCTCTTTTTCTTTTTCTTTCTCTTGTGCTTTCTCTTTTTCTTTCTCTTTTTCTTTTTCTTGTAAGAGTTATGGAATGTTATGAAATAGGCTCACAAGAAAATATATGGAGAAAGGAAAAGTCACTAAATGAGAAAGATTGAGAAAACCTGCCTTCTAACACTGTGAAGGGCTCAGGGTTGTGTGAATCCTGTCACCTGCTGGGAATGGCCAGATTTCCACAGAGACTCTAACAATTTAGGAGGCTGGAAAATAGAAACTAACATCTGTTTCTGCCTTGTAGGTCAGCAGTACTTGAACTTGCCAACAGCATTTTTAAGAGGAAGGTAATTTGGAGAACACACAGGTCAGCAGTGACCAATACAAACCAAAAATGAAGCAGCCTATCCCTAAATATTCTGCAACCCACAGGAACTCAGAGAAATTTGCTTGCATTCTGATTTCTATGTTCTTCCCTCCTAAACAGTCCTGGTAAACTACAGTTTCACCCTGGCCTCAGTTTCTCCTTCCAATGGCTTTAGCTGAGGTGGGCACCAGTCTATTTATCTCTTAAACTAACAGAAGCTTGTTGTGGATTTAGAGTGGATTTATGGGAATTTTCTGCTCTGAAAGGTATGATGAGGTTTTGTTACTGAAGTTCTTTTTGGTTATGCATTCTGTGATTGTTGCATGTGTGTGTGTACTTTTTTCTATAATCTATAATAATCATTCATGAACATTTTAGCCTTCCTTCTTCTACCTGTTCCCTAAATCCAGTCTTCTTCCTTTTGCTTTTGTCAATTCTCCACCACACTATTTACTGTTCACTATACACATTCTTCTGGGTGACCTACATAGTCTCAATAACTGCTTTTTTATTCACTAGTCGTCTCAGTTTAAATGGTACTTTCTACAGTAAATTCTTGACTTTTAAAATCCAGATTATTTGTCTTTTTCTATGGTCTTTTACAATCAGCCTTTGTAACCTTATGTGCCAGTCTCTACTGAAATCATCATTAATTGTGCTACAATGAATATCTCAGTACTATTATTCACCGTTGTGTCCCATGGTGTCAGATAGGCAATGGTCATCTAGTAGACATTTCTTGATTGTTGAAAATTGATTGGAATAGCAGGAAATATTCAATATCTCTCTGTCTTATTTCCATGGATTGTAGAGAGAAAATATGTCCTACATTTTTAAAAAAAATCTTTGTAGGTCCCAGAAAATCCAAGGCCATTGGACCTCCCCGCTTTCTTCAGTTATTTCATTCATTTTGCCAGTGATCTGAGCCATTTGAAGATGAGCAATTATAAAAAGGCAAGAGAACAAGGAAAACATAATTTCAATTATACTCAACTTGCTCCTGGTTTGGCATAAAATCACTCTTACAGGAGTACCTGCTTTGACCTTCTGCTGAAATGTTTAAAAACTTGGCTTCGGCCCATCCCATTTATAGAGCTGTGTCTTAGCAATGACCAAGTGGCCCAGTCTCTACAGAACTGTCCCTGTCATATTTGGGAAAGTTTCTTTCCTCTAGACTGGAGGCTGTTGAAATATCACTTCTTCAGGGAAATCTTCCATAATTCTGTGGATGAGGTTGTATTTTCTGGCCATATGGTCTTATAGCACAGTATGACACTTATTCAAAATACTTCCACACCACTTCTAGTTATGTACTTGTGTGTGTAAGTTTATGGCTTTTGTTTTTTTTAAGGCTCTCATTAGCCATTTGTTCGCTGAGGGGAAGTCACACGGGCTCCCCTCCTCCAGCTTTCCAGCGACCTCCATCTTGGGGCGTTCCAGCCAGCTACGCTGCTTCTGCCTCAAGTGCTGCGCTGACAGTACGCGTGGCTTATCCAGGACAGTGTTTCAGTGTCTCCTTTTTCGGTGGATTTTCTTTTAGCACCTAATGCTTACTCTTTTTTTCCCACTATACAACTGCCTCGTCCAGACCTCAGAAACCCTCACACTGCCTTACTCAGCCATACATACCTAAATCTCATCCGATTAGACCCTAAATTGAGAACTTTTTTTCATAGCTCAAGAGATGTTAGGTATTATTTGATCAAAGCTGCTGCTACTACGGAAGCCTGTCTGATGTTTCTGCACTTCAACACGCAGGGACGGGGAGGGAGGATGGAAAGGGGATGGGAATGTGCCCTGCACACACATGCACCTTCTCCTCAATGTTCAGCAAACATGTAACAAAAGGGAAGAGGATCAGAAGGTGGACGGGGCAAGGAGAGAGGGAGGGGAACCAGCAATGAGGACGTGCCCACCCATGTACCAGTTCCACATGGGCACACAACACTGTGAACTGCAACGTGGACTGACAAATAAAAATGAAAACTATGTTTGAGGCTAAAAACTTCTGAGTGTAGGTCATTTCTACAGTTTACTTATAAATTTTATCCATACTGTGATACAATCCCAGTATTCCAAAATCTTTTAACTGTGTTTCAGGGAAGTAGATGATACAAAATGACTCCCCAGGCCCTGAAGTATGACCAAGGAATATTTATTATCTGTAAGTTTTGTCTCTTTTCATGTCAAAATCCAATTCCCTACTTCTGTGTATTGTTTTCTTGGTCTTTTTAAATTTGTACTTTCACAACATTCCAGTTCATAAAATCCAAGTATTTACCAAAGAGCATTCCTTAGTGCCTTTGAGTCAGAATAACGTGAAACAAAGTCTAGTGGCAATGCCATCTCTAGACCGTGTTAACCAGGGTCTACACGCTAATGTTGAAATTCTCATTTTCCTTGTGTGTAATAAGTGGAAATAGGAGGTATATTCAAAATTCATCACAGAATTACATTAAATCAAGTAAGTGGTAATGTGTGAAAATCTGACACTAGAGAATACAATAATCTTACCAACTCATCAGTTTTGCCTGAAAAGTACCAAATGTGACTGATTTGGGAAGATAATGTCAGTCATATTCAATCTTATATGCAAATCCAGAAAAGAATGTCTTTAAATATCTACATTTTAGTTAATAGATACATGAAAATGTGTAAAATCATCTGTCTTTTACTAAAATAATTTTCACCTGCCTCTTTTTCTTTGTAAAACATACTTTTCCTACATAAAATATGTATTAAACCAAGTTAGACAAAATTTTTACTTAATTTTATGCTGTCTAGATGCACTACAACATGCAACTCTTATACAAATAATGATTTAAAAAATCATTAATGCAACAAGTTTTACTTCTAGAACTAAGTGGACATAATGGAGTGAATTCAATTAATTACCCATTGAATTCAGTATAAAACCAGGAATGAATGTGACAGCTATTTGAAAACTCTGAAAAATAAATAATATTGCCAAGATTGAGGAAGTTCTTTTCCCCTAAGTGTTTTCAGCCTGAATTCAATGCATTCTGACATCTGGAAAAGATAATTAATGCAGCCAGAGAAAGGAGTTCAGGAAATAAAAGTATTAGTGCTGTCTTGGAGACCAAGAAAGAGATGCCTAAAAGGTCAGAGAAACTGAGGAAAGCACCCATGTTTTCTTTGCTCTCCCTGCCTCTGTGCTTCAGTATACTAAGACCCGAGGAGCCTGTGGAAGCAGGGACAACATGAGCGAGAGGAGTGGGCACACAAATCTTTCCACCTGTGAGGACACTTCCTTGATGAGCAAGGGCATGTGGTCCATGAGGATGGGGAAATGTCATCTTTGCCTCTCATCATCTTGGCATATCTTTGTCCTGAATTTGTGAATCAGGTAAGTGTTTAGGAGAGTGGGGTTCATTGCGAGCCAGATTTTAGCTCAATGATGAGAAATAGGGGTGGCCAGACAGTTGGTTCATGGCTGGGCAGCACTTCAGAGAGATAAACTCAGAGTAATTTTTCTACATTGTTTATGAGCTCATTTCTGAGATGAATATGTGCAGTTCTAATCTAGACAGCATATATAGAATTTGAAAACTGACTGCAAAATAGAGTATCACCCAAAATCCAGACGTGGTAGTGAATGTAAGGCAGAGATGAAGATATATCTGTAGTTGTTTGAAAATTCAATTGATATGAAAGTCAAAAACTCACAGAAATCTGTTAAAGAACTTTGAGTCTGAACTAACTGGGTCAACTGTTTGCAAAGCAAAATTATTGCTGGCTTAGAAAATAAAAATAACACCACAACCTAGAGTCTTACAATATCAAAATGTGTATAATAGAGTGAAAAATTGCATTGTATTAAAATTAGAAATATTATCAACTTGAATGTAATAAAAATGTCACCAAAACTAAGATAATGCAGATTCTCAAACTATTGACTTCAATGTGCAATTATGAAACTGCTCCAACAAGAAATATCAAATGCTCTTAAAGATAGAAAACCTCAGAAAAATAAAACTATTAACAATCTCATGGACATTTCTTAGCTGACATACATAACAAAAACAATAAAAAGCAGTGATGGTCTTAGTAGTGGAATAGATATAACAGAGGAGAGATTGCACTTTAAGAGATTAACAGAAAAACCTCATACGATAAATGAGGGGGAAATAAAAAATAAGAAAGACCCTGAAACCAGTGGGACGACCTCAATAGAAATAGATTATATGTTAGTGAGATCAAGGCTGGCCTGGAACATAAAGGGAGACCCTATCTCAAACTGCCCTCCCATTCCCCCTGCCACCAAAAAGAAAGAGAAGTTTGGCAAAATATCTAAATACAAAGATTCAAGAGAACAGTGAACCCTCTTACAAAGAAGATAAAACTGAAGGTATCAGAACATGTTTTCCATTGTGAGTGTTTTCTGCCTGAATAACTGAAAAAAAAATAAAATGTGCATTTTGCTGGTTGTTGAACAAATCAGCACTACAGGAAAATCTTCAAATGTTTGGAAATTACACAATACACATTTAATACCTAAGAAAGTGCATATGAAATTTATATGGGGAAAATGACTAACTTCTAGTGAATAAAATCATGCAAGATATAAATAGGTGGATAGGAAGAATGTCAGTTCTAGCCACTTGACTTATACTTTCAAAGCAATCCCAGTCCAAATCCCAGCAAGTTATTTCATAGATACTGACAAACCAATTCTAAAATTTTATACAAAGAGGCAAAAGATGGAGAATGATGGCACACTATTGAAAGGGGATAGTCAGGTGATTGACATTACCTCATTTCAAAACAAAACATAAAGCTACTGAAATCAAAATTATGCAATATTAGCAAAAGAATTGACAAGTTTAACAAAGCAATTCAATGCAATACAATATAATGCACAGTTTGGAAATAGATCTACACATGTATACTTAAATTTTGACAAAAAAGCAAAAGAATTTAAGGGAAAAATAATATTTTCAACAAATGATGACAAAACAACTTAGTATCCACATGCAATAATAAAGCATCTGGACACAGACTTTGTACTATTAACAAGTATCAACTCAAAGTAGATCATGACTTAAATGTAAAACGCAAAGCAATAAAACTCAGAGGAAACAGATGATCTGGATTTGGAAATAATTTCTTAGATACAAAGCCAAAAGCATAAGCTCTAAATGAAAAGAACTGATAAATTAAACTTCATTAAAATTACAAACTCTGCAAGACTGTCTAGAGAAAGAAATGACCAATCACAGAATGAGAGAACAGTTTTGCAAAACACTTCGAATAAAGGCTGGCACCCAAGATATGGAATTCTTAATATAAAAATAATATAAAAAGAGTAAAAATAGAAATTTGAGCCTTACTGTTATGGATTAAAAACTGGTGGTTAACTTAACCAGCTGAATTAAATCAGCATGGTGCTAGGCGTAGATGTTCTTCCTGAAGAAAGTTGTCAGCATAAAAGGAGACATGGAGAAGAAGAGAGTAGCACTGTGGTTCTCCTGTGTTGTTTGGATCTGCTGATTCTCCTGGAGGAGCTTGTCATAGCTAGCTTCCCTGATAGAGCTCAACCATTATCACAAGAGGAGCTTGGGACCTTGTAGCTAAGAGTGGTTGTGATCACTTTATGGGAGCTCTGGTCCTTATGCTGAGCATCATTTTCTGGCTCTAGAGGGGAAGACGTGTGCTGTTTAATCTCCAGGAGAAGCTTGTCATGCTGGTTTCCTGACATGTACTCAACTGTTTTCATCATCAGAGGAGCTCGGGACCTCATTGTCACTGAGAATGGCTGCAGTACTTTTCAAGGGAGCCTTTGTCCTTACTTTGAGTATTGCTTCTTGGCTCTACTGCATAATGATCAACCTACTGGCACAGATCCTTCATCCTGCTGGCATAGACTCTTTAGTTTCCACCACTGACCTTTGGGCCTTTCCTAGTGCAGATCTGTGAAACAGATTTACATGAGTCATTGTCATGGGCTTTAGGTCTTCAGCTGGACTCATGCAGGACATTGCTATGGAATTCAGGCCCTCAGCTGGATTTTCTAGGTCTTTAGTATTATAGACAGATTTCCTTCACTTCCTTCTATTTAACTCTGGCTGACCATCATAAAATAATTTTATAAATTCTGTGTCCTATGTATGTAAGTGTTCTCCTTACAACCCCAGACTACACCACTCACTAGAGATTTTTAAATGGCATGTAAGCATATGAAAAGATTCTGATTGTTGTATGTCACTAGGGAATTTCAAATTAAAACTATGAAGAGATACCACTATGTTCTTACTAAAATGCAAAAGATCCAGGAGACTGGCAGAACTAAACTCTGTGAACATGGAGTAACAGTATTCTCCTTCACTGGAGTTAGGAATGCACAATTGTCAGCGACTTTGGAAGACACATGGACTATGTTTTAAAAAATTATACATGAATTTAATATATGATTCAGCAGTTACACTCTTTGGTATTTACCCAGATGGTCTGAAAAATGTATTCATATAAAACCTACACATGAATACGCATGGTAGCTTAATTCATCATGGCTAAGACATGGGAGCAGCCAACAACTCCTTCAGTGAGTGAGCGAATGACCAAACTTTGTGTCTGTACAAAGACAAGTTCTGTTATAAAAATTAGTGTTACATAAGCACAAAAAGCAAGAAAGAAAGCAATCCAAACTGCATATTGTTAACTAGAAAAATCCAGTTTGAAGATGGTACGTACTGCATAATTCAGGTACATGACATTTGAGGAAAAGCCAAAAATATAAAGAGAATTTTTTAAAAATAAGTGATTTCCAGAGATTTAGGGAGAGGAAGGAGGGTGAATAGGCAGAGAACAGAGCATCTCTAGAGCAGGACACTTGTGTTCATGATACAGTAATGGTAACTACATTACATTACATGTATAGTTCTCAAAATCTGCAGAATGCACAACACAAAATTAAAGCAGAATATAAACCATGGGCTCTAGTTAATACCTACTATCAATATAAGCTCATCAAATGTAGCATGTTAGATAAGATGATTGCTGTGGCATAAATTGAGAAAGGCAGAATGTTGTGCAACTAGCATCTAGGGGAGAGCCCAGAGATACTGCTAGATGTCCCCTCTAGGGTACAGGATGACCTAGCAATGACTTTCCCCAAAATGTCAGTAGGACTGACGTCAGGAAAGCGTTTTTTGAGTTGGAGTTTATTTTCCTCCAGAAGTCAGATACCTTAAAAATCATCTACTATTCATCTATTCAGAAGAGATAAATATATGTATTAATATAATTTAATAGGAACAAATGGGCAGTTTCACTAACAAAAAGGTATTTTTCATACCACCAAGTATTTTCACCCAGTATTTGAACAGTGAAAACTGTTAAAGCCAGTATTTTTAAAAAATCTGCTTCACTACCAGATGTTTTCAAAACTGCATTTATTTCAATGGCTGCATGGAGACAAATGGTAGCTCTCGGGCCAGCTAGAACTGCTGCACTGCAGCAGTGCAACCCCAAGAAACAATGACAGAGCTCCAGGACAGCAGGTCAGCAGATGTCCCTAATGACTTAACTCCAACTTAGCACAGGTCTCTGTTCAGTTTGTTCCAGAGCTGTGTACCTCAGGCTTTGGCTCAAAATGAAAAATAAATAAATAAATAAATAAATAAAATCAAACATGGGCAGGGAGGCACTCTCTTCAGAAACCTTGAATGAAAAAGCAACATTTCCAGTTGGGCCAGAGCTGTCTCAGGTAGAGGCCTACATTTCCAGAATAGCTGTAAATTCAGAATCCAAAATGGCTTCATTGTTTACTTTGAGATGTCCCTGGAGAGACCAGACAATTAAAATGCTAATTGACTCTACTTCCTCTGTAGGACTTTCCAGTTAGATTTTTCCACTGCAAAGTCACTATTACCCACATTTTCCTTTCAGTGTCTAGATCCACTTTCTAGATGGACAAAGTTGTGACCTCTAAGAGCAACATACTCTTACTGATTGGAACACCTGTAGTGGATAGGAAGGGATGGGGTAGGGGAGCACAACTGATCCTTGTGGCAATTGCTTATTGCAATTTTGTCTCCCAGAGGATTTTTGTTAATATCCTGAGACACCTTCATCCTTTGTGTAAAAAGCTAAAATTAATCAGTGAATTACTTATTATAATGAATGACTTTATTATCCATTTAGTGGAAAGGACCCAGGCATGCTACTGCTAAATAGCCTAGAATACACAGGACATATGCCCTGCAACAAAGTATCAGCTGGTATCAAGTGTTAACATTGCCAAGACTGCAAAATCATTCTCAACAGGTTATTGATCTACATAAGTATGAGATAGATTTTTCCAACTTAAATGTCTCATAATAAGTTATGTAGATCAAACCTTAGATGAGAATTCAGAGATGATCTTTCCAAGCATGCACTTGTTTTGCAAAATCTGTCTAGTCATAAAACCTGGGAAAACATTTATTTTCTTTATTGTGTGAACAGGCTCTAAAATACTTTCCTGCCATCTGGTTAAACTTTCCAAACCAAATTAAAGACCTAACTTACAGTTTCAGTGCATTAGTGTTTCATATGAAGTATATACATCATTATTACTTGTGGTACAAATGCCAGAAATCATCACATATTAATTTTGTTCTTTTCAAATAATATTGCAGTTTTCTATTTAATTTTTTTACACATGTCTGGAGAAGGCACATATGATTACATTCTAATACCTTTAAATATCCATTTCAGATGAGAAATTTTCAATATTTAGATTGTGTAGAAACCTAAAATTAACATATGAATGATTTATTATAATGAATTGATTCACAATGCTAGAATCATATTGTTAACTGTTATGAACAGAGGCCTAGTGATTTTTTCAAGGACTTTAAAGACTTTCAAAGCTATCTGGTAGTTTTAGACATTTATGTGCAACTTAGTTTGCTTTCTTCTTAGGACAGTAGTTTAATATAAGTCTAAATTTGAAATTCATATTTAACAACTTATTTTAAGAGTGATATATAAGTATTTGAGCATAATGTCCCAAGTTCTTAAACTTTAATTAAGCATATGGAGAGATTAAAATGAATATTATCTGTAACCAATATTGAAATGTCGATAATGCAACAAGGTTTTCTTCCACTGCAGCCCACTGATAAAGAATCAATACTAGAGTGTATTCAAGCTTGGAAAAATGGCAACTTGAATAATTACCCAGTTAACTTAATAAATGTAGACAGCTGGTTTAGATAAATCAAATTGTAAAAAAAAATTACCTCATTAGCATGTGGCCTGAATTATCCAGGTACTTATTCCAATTTTTCATATCACTTTACTCTTATTGACAATGTCTTTCAATTTTTCATGGAAATGTATTTCTTCTATTGTGCTTAACGCTCCGAAAGGAGTGCATCTTTTATGATGCAAATCTAACATTTTCCTGTTTTGTTGGTACTTTTCAAAATGCTATCATTTCTGTTTGTATAACCTTTAACTCACCACAGACAATTTGACTACAATGGCTTTCGGGCACTTATTCATGCATTACACAGTCCTGAATAAAAAAATCTCCTCACTATTATTCCCTATTTTTCTTTACACACACACACACACACACACACACACACACACACACACACACACAGTATGCTTTCCTATTCCTTTCTCCCGGTATATTTCTATTCAGTTGGGAAAATTTGTATACTTGCTCATTTGGTTTATACCTAGTTACACAGCAATCTTGTATTCAGGGTATTTTAGGCTTCTGTTTCACATAATACAAACTAATATGATTCAGTTTATCTATGTCTAATCAAAAGCACTTACGGAGAATAAATTTGAGATGAGATAACACACTATGGAAGGCAAAGCCTATGGTAAGTTCTGTCATTTATATTCCTGTTATTCAAAGAGCAACTTGAAGTAAGAGAAGTATGAGAGGTAGCAAAGCAATGCTTAATTATTATTATAGCCAACTTAACCAGTTGTTATTCAATAATGAATCACAATTCATCCTTCCATTAGATACTAAAATAATATTGCATAAGAGAAAAATTTAATGGAGAAATTACAGAATTTTGAATCATGTTACCTAAGTAACACTCATCATTTCAGAAACATATCCAACCTTTTTTATGTTCGTTTTTGGTACCAGAGATCAAACTCATGACCTTTCATTTGCCAGGCAGGCGTTTATGCCACTGAGCTAAATACCAAGCCCTCCAACTTTTATCCAAGCAGTATTCTCCCTCTATTTTCAAAAGTTATGTGCAACTGTAAGCATTTTTTTACTGATTATCTGATTCTCTGCCTTTGTGAATTGCATTGAATTATTCTTTAACCATTATATCAATTAAGTAGTATTACCATACAAAGATTCCTAAAGTATTGCATTTATTACTCGTGGTCTGTAAGTCAAGGGGATACTCAGGCAGACTGCTCCATGTGGCTTGCACATGTGTTTGAGGTCTGCCTTCAGTCTTATGAGGCCTGGCTCATGACTTACTATCTCATTCGTGAGTAAGAGGGCTAAGTATCAGAGCTATAGGTCAGGAAAACTAGACCACATGATTCACATCATCTGTCTTATTAGCTGACCTTGTCAATGTGGAAGTTTTAGAGTTCAGAGGGGAAGAACAGAAAGCAAGCAAGGTTTAGAGTTCACACATTCAGTTGGCCAGTATAAATTAGAAGGAAATCTCAGATTTATGGGGTAGAGAAGTAGATGCCACTCCTTGATATATGATATGAAATGTCATTTTTTAAATAGGGCATGGTGATAGCAAATAAATTATTATTGTAAATGATAGTCCATAGTCCATTCTATACTCATGACTGTTTTTAAAAAAATTTTTTTTGGTATTTTTATTTATTTTTTATTTTAAAGAGAATGAAGCAAAACAATAAAATGAAACAAAACAAAGCAATGAGAACAATACTGGATTTCAAAAACAAGACAGTAAGAAATCCAAATAATTACTATATTGCATATTGTTATCTTCTAAATAGTTACTCAGACCACCAGCTTTAGGTCTGCATAGTTAATCAAACAATATGAGCATTAAGCTCTTT
The DNA here is from genome assembly GCA_004027455.1 of Hydrochoerus hydrochaeris. Taxonomy (NCBI): domain Eukaryota; kingdom Metazoa; phylum Chordata; class Mammalia; order Rodentia; family Hydrochaeridae; genus Hydrochoerus; species Hydrochoerus hydrochaeris. The sequence goes on along the minus strand of PVLA01000462.1, from coordinate 474,041 downwards.
CTTTACTTCAGTTGCTATTATCTCAGCCCGTGTTCATCCCAATCAGACAGTTGCCTATGGGGGTTGGAGTGGGGGGATCTTTTCTTCCTGTGTGTCAGCTCACTCCTGGCCAGCTCCACTGCTGCTGGTGCACAAGAGGGAGCTGCTTCCTGGTTCTCTCCTGGCTGGCTCAACACTTAGGTTTTGGCCCCAGGTCTTGCCAATCCTAGTGATAAATCACATGGTTACTTGAGAGGTGATCTGATTGGAGTTTCAGCTTCAGGGTTCTCAAAATTACCTTTAGAATTCAAAGTGATCTCTCGCAGTCTCAGGGGCCTCTCCTCAGTTGGATCTGGACTTCTGTGGGTCTGAGAGTGGGTGTCTCCCATGCTTGGGACTTGGCTCTGCTGCACCTCATCCATGTACAGTCTTGGTGGGTGCAACTGTAGCAGAGGCCCAGCTGGTGCAACATGGGGTCAAGTGGTGGCCACCTGCTGCTACCCACCACGGGAACTATGCACCTGGTCTCCTAGCAAGGGCCTTGACTGCCATGTGACAGGTGAAGCAGGCAATGGCACCTTGTGCCTTGCCCCCAGCCAGGAACTCAGAGTTGGATGGGCCTTTGAAGGGAGACCAGGCAACCACAGTACTGTCACAAAGGTTTATAATCATCAGCTTTCATGATATCCAAATTCTCATCCAGTTATGGTGTTATTTTCATCTTCTGTTCTACATCTTGATCTAGCTCTTAAAATACAGCTTTTATTATAGTTAGCTCTATATTTATAGAAACAAGCACTAACTAGACAACCTATCTGATCCCAAACATATAATTTACAAAGGAGGAACAGACAAAAAATAGTTATTAGCATCAGTTCTACCTAAAGAAGGGATGCATGTTGGGGGAAAGTAAAGAGTGAAAGACATTGTAACCCCTGGCTCATATGAATTCTAAAATTGTTCTGATGTCATTTTCATATCAAAGATGGGAGAGGTGATTTTGTACATATGAGTTTGGATAAATGTGAGATTGCAGGCGTGGGTGTGGGTGTATTCAGGCATTGTGTGGTTTTTAAAGAAACTTTCCTAAGTGGTTTTTAGTTTCCTAGTATATTGTTTACTTCAAAGAATTTAAAATATCAAAGTATAATAGAATATACATGACAAACATAGTACATAACTAGATAATATTCATAACTATTTGTAAAAATATTTCCCTGTTTTATTGCAGTAGTTTACTTGCATAAATGATGTTACTTGTTAGGAATGATAATTTCTATCTAAATTGAAAAGATAATTTCCTCTCAGTTCCTTCAGACATATACCCATTAGTGGGACGATTAGACAATGTATCATTTCTATTTCTAGTCTTTTAAAGATCTTCCATAGTATTTTCCATAATAACTGCTCAAGTTTCCACTTCCACAAACAACTGATGAACATTCACCTTTCTCCACATCCTCACATGGGACATGTTTGATCACAGTTCCACGAATAAGGAGAGAAAATGCTGAGAGAGTGACATTAGTAGTGGGAAATCTACAGAAGCAAAGAGATAAACTATAGATTACTGGGCAGATACTGTTACCTCTGGAAAGGTTGCAATTCTGGAGCCTGGGCTCTGAGACAATGTTGAGCTCTGAACATACTTTTAAGGGAGAAATAATATTTTCTGAAAGCAGAAGGGAAGTATAGAGAAAGAAAGTAAGGGTGACTGTAAGACTTGCACCCCAAATTGTTGCATGAATAAAAGCACCCATTTAAGAATAAGGATTTTATATGTGGATGTATTAGTCAGCTTTTGTTCACGATAACAAAATACTTGAGACAAAATATCTTTCCTCCAGAGTCAATAGTCTTTATAGATTTCTCTATTTCAAGATCTCATTTTTCCTCATGCTTCTTCAGGTTTACTTCATTTCTTGTGTCTATTGTTGTTTCCTTTGCTCCTATATGTCTAGATTTTCCACATTGAAACCTACATAAACATGTTTTCAGCAGGTTCTCTCTCATTATGCAGGATGTTAGCAAATAATTCTGTGCCAGTTGACATGTCTTGGCTAATAATAGCCTTTGATCAAGAATAGACTTATCTGAGAAACAAAGAAACACTAACTATTATCTTTCTTTTTTTGCAAGTTCTAGAGATTGAATCTAGGACCACTATATTGACTCCATACATTCTCAGCCCTTTTAAGTAAATAGTTAATTAATTTTTTGAGACAATGGTTCCCTAAATTGCCAAATGATCCAGGCTGGGCACAAATTTGTGGTTTTCCTTCTTCAGCCTCTCAATGTACTAGGATTACAGATTTGCTTCTTTAAGTAGTTGTATCAATTTCTTATTTACTGCTGATTTGCTGGGCTGTTTTTAGCATGTGGTCGATTGCTTGGTTGGTTTTTGTCTGGAGTTAGAAACTAAGGGAATGAGGATAGAGTAAAAAACCAGAGGAGTGAGGTGACAACTTGTACAAGTGTTCACCAGACAGACTCTCAATTCATTTTTTTTTCATTCTCAGTTTTCATTATTACTTCCCTGTGTAGCTCCGGATCTCAAGCTGGAATCTACCACTATTTTTGCATAATTTGTTGGTTCCTGATTGAATTAGATCTTCTTATACAAAATAGTTTCCCTCTACCCCTGTTTATTTGGTCAAACTTTTCAAGTTTATCATCAAGATTACTATTATATCTCTTCATTATCTTTTCAATATTTGTCATGTTTATGTACTTTAATTCCAAAATTATTTAATATTTTTATTTGTATCTATTTTCAGTTCCTTTTGCTTATCCTTTGCATATTTACCAATTTTATTCATTTTTAAAGAAACTGTTAGATATTTAAAGTCATTGTTTTGTTTATCTGTTACATTTTAGTGGTTCTTACTGTTTATCTTTCTTCTTAACTGTCTTTACATTTTGTAAATTTCATTACTTTTTATTTCAAACACAACTTTACTTTAATTTGTGAAACCTAGCCTAAAGAAAGCTTTGCTATATTCTACAAATTTTCATTCTATTCTAAATATTTTAAAATATTAGTATAATTTTCTGTCAAAAATATTTAAATATTTTTATTTTTCATGTTTATTAAAAGTAGCATCCATATAAATGGGTATATATTTCAATGAACAGTCACTGACTAAAAATACCCATGTAACTAGCAGCCAGTTCAAAAAGTAGCATATTTCCAGTAGCCTAGACTATCTCCTCTTTTAAAATGCTACTCTGACCAATGGTTAGAAAATATCTTTATTTTTAGCACTGAAAATTGGTTTTATCTATTTTGTAAGCTTTATTGTATAAGACCTACATCCCTTCCCCCTTTGCTGGCCATTTTTCTTCTACTTCATATTTGAGAAAAGCAACCATGCTAATATATACAGTTGTAGTCGATTCATCTTTGTTATTTTAGGTACTTCATTATATAATTGTTGTTTACAGCATTTTTGAGCATTATGTAACCTCTGAACATTCTGATGTGTAACTTTTTGTGGATGTATGTACACATTTATTTTGAAGATACATGTCTTGTAAAGGACTTCTTATTGGGTCTTTAAGGATAACTACAACACAGCTCGGGAAATTACAAGACATACAAAGTTAAAGGGCTGAGGATGCATGCAGGTACTGAAGTGGGAGGCGTGAACTGTCCAGGGAAATACACTAATCGCACGAATCACTTGAAAACCCAAGGTTTGGTCACAGGCAGCAGGAAGAGAGCAGAACAGCCCACAGGTCATCCCTGTGTCTTACTTTCTCTTGTTGCTTAGATAAAAATATCTGACAGTCAAAATTAAGGAAGGAAAGGTTTATTTAGTTCACAGTTTGTGGAGGTTTTGGTTTATAATCAGCTGGTTCCAAGGAAGAGTGGCACATGACAGAGAAGCAATCAAGTGTGGCTGCAGAAGACTAAAAAAGTAGTAGAGAGCAAAAGGGTGGGGGATGCAGGCCTCTCTTCCTCCTTGTGCTGTAAGCAGGCTACCCCCACCCCGACCTGGACAGGCAATCACACCACCTCCCTGTGGTCCTCTTGCATAGGAGGAGAATGTTTAAAAAGTAAGGACCTTGGCCCATACTGAGTAACTTGGTTAAACGTCTAAACTTCTCAAATTGATACAATGTATTAAGCATTACACCTTCATAGCAGAGTGTAGAGTGGTTTGTGCTATGTGGGTAGTGTTCCTGAAGGGTAACTTTCATGAACTGAGTCAGCATGGAAGGGGCAGTGTAGAATAGGGGTGACTTCTGAACATACGAGTCAAAAGAATGAGTTCCTGTCAAGTGGTAATAACTCCACAAAAGTGCAAAACAAGCAGTATAGTGCCCAGAGTCAGGGAGTCCTTAAAGCAACTAATAGCAGCTTTGAATTAGAGCACACCTTAAAATAGAACTGGGTCCAGAATATACATACATTAAAATTTAACAGCTTTTAAACATGTTTCTGACATGGTTGCATCAATTTGCAATCTAACCAGCTGTAGTGTGTTAGAGATACGTATGGAATTTAGAAGCAGATCTATGCATATTTAGTGTCTTGATTTGTGACAGGTGTGAGACAGAAGTGTGGTGTTTTAATGATAATCTGTTCAATAGGTGGTGTTGGATCAACTGAATATGATTGTGGGAAAGGGTTCATTTCCAACTTCCTCTATCTGACATCTTAAACATAAACTTCATATGGATTACAAATCTCAGCATCATTAGAGAGAAAAGCAAGGTTTTTAGATGAGATCATAGGAAATATCTTCATGACATTAGAACTACAAAACTTTATTACAGCAAAAGAGTACTTGCTGGTAAAAATGACCAATTAGACAATAGTAAGATCCAGGACAGTTCTTCAAAAATGCATTAAATTGTGATGAGCAGATCAAAGAAATAAAGAAGTTATTATATATATACTTCTGATATGTATTTTTTTCTGAGATATACACATGTTAAAGAAAAAAAAAGACACTCTGCAATTCAGTGAAAAAGGGATCTGAAAAGCTGAGGTAGGAGGATCACAAATTCAAGTTCCACTTGGGAAACTTAACAAATGCTTCAAAATAAGTAAAAAAGTTGTGGAGTGGGAAAAGCCTGAGTTTAATCTCCACCATCAAAAACAGAGCAAGAGCAAGCAAGAGAGAAAGAGAAAGAAGTCAGCATATTAATGAGTGTTTCATACAAAGAGAGAGATTGAAAAACAACCATAAGGACATGATCAACAACTAAGTCATAGGGAAAATGTTTACTGAAAGTACAATATAATCCTACTACATGAAAATGGCTAAAAATCAGTGAAAATAACAAATGTATTTCTTAACACTAGAATAAAAAAAAATTGTCCTGTTCTCTGTCTACTCATTTCAACTTTGATTTTGTTGTCATAAAGGCTTACATGAATGTGTTAGGGTTGAGTTTTACAAAAGTTCTGACAATATCTGAGGTGATATGAACTCTGTAGTGTATTTAAAGTGCACTGCATTAGACCACTAGATCACATCTTTTAATTGTGACACTGATTTTCCAAATTCTTTACTCTATTTGAATGCTTGATCCACAATAATTTAACAATAGAAAATGGTAATTATCCTTTATTATTTGTATTTATTTTGATTTTTGCTTTAAATATTTTGGTACTTTTAGATAAAATGACTTTGAACATTTTTTTAAAAATTATATTAATGACATTCTTATTCCTATGAAAAATAATTTATGTCTTAATCTTCTCTCCTTGCTGGGACAAAATACCTGATACCCAAAGTTAAGGAGGGGAAGGATTATTTAGCTCACAGTTTGTAGAAGTTTCATTCCATAATCAGCTGGCTCTAAGGCAGATGATATGGCAGGCACTGCAGAGGAGAGACAGTTCATGGAGAGCAGAAGGTAGCAAAGCAAGAAAAAGATGATCATGGCTCTTCTATCCACTTTATCTTATCTAGGCTACTTAGGGCAGCTAGCTCTCACAGCCTTAGTTATAGTGCCCTTGATCCTAGCAGTGCACCATGAAATCAATCCCAGCATCACACACTCTAGATCCAGTCACCTCTGAAAAAGCCTCACCAGTGATCTCATGAGGCTTTGGGTGACATCTAGACACAAACCGTAACAGTTTGATATCCTACTTTATTTCCTTTCATTATTCCATTTGTGGGAAGTCACTTGGTTTCAGCAAAGTGTGGTTTTATTTTATTCACAATCTCAAAACATAATTTATGATATAATTCTAATTTACAGATGTTTTCAACATATTAAATATAATGCTCTACTGGTTTTTAGTTTTTATTCTTGTTAATAAATCACTCTTCAGTTTCCCAATATATTCTTTATTCTTTGTTCTCCACCAGCATTTCAAACATTTTTTGGATTTTTCCTTTACTGGTCCCCATTTCCTTCTATTTTTGATAAGGTGAGTGCTGAGTTTTCTATCCTCTTTCCTTTTGTAACTGCATCACTATGATAGAATTTGCAGGCATTTATGGTTCTTTTCACCACATTATTTTGATGCCTCAACTTTGGGCAGAGCTGCACCTGTCACATGCACCTTGCCAGTGGCCTTACTGAAAAGTACATGTAGCAGAACACTTTCGCGGCTTTCTAGGTCAGGCCCTTCTCCAAGGGTAGGATAGCACATTCAGATAACACACTCTGTGACTTCAGGGAATGAACACTTACAGCTCTGAAACTGGGGTAACAGTTCCTTCATTTACTTTCGCAAGATCTCTTAGGTAGGTTCAGTTGGAAAGTATTTCTTACCTGGTCCCTCACAGGATGCGCAGTGAGATGAATGCCTACAATGGTAATTTGATAATAAGCCACAAGTATTTTTTGTCTCCTTCCACTCTAACTTATATTCCTGTTTCCTAGTACTACTTTAAACATAAATAACCTTGACCTGTTATTTAGGGTTCTACTTTTGGATGTATCCAAATTAAAACATACCTTCTTTATTTTTAGTGCATGTTTGCACTACATGCAGCTTACAATAATTTCGGGGAGTAGGTACATGTACGTGCCACAGCTTGGTTCTTTGTTAAGCCCCTTCCCCTTCCTTCCTATCTCCATCCTTCCCTCTCTAAATCCACTTCCTCCATTTTTCATTCTTGTTGATATTAATAATCTTATCTCATATTTGTGATCTACAAGGTTTATATTCACTGAGGTTATTATGTTCCATTACATACTATATCTTTATTCCTGCAGTTCTCTTATTACTTTTGTTTATTTTATATTGCTTTGCTTTTCTGTATTGTATTCTCAACATTTCTGGTGTTTTCCTGTTTAATAATTCTCTGTTTAACTGTGTCTTTGCTGAGGTCATAAAAAATCCTTTGTTTTCTCTTTGTAATACATTATTTTCATTTCAGAGATATAATTTTTCTCATTTTTAAATATTCTTGCTATTTATTCTTGTTTCAAATCTACATTTTATATATGTTTAGTACTCACTAATGCTTATGTTTGCTCTTACTTAACTGTTGATTCTATTGGCTATATTCTTTGCTAGCTATTACTTTTTATTTTGTTTCCTCATATGAATTTTGGTTAAGTTTTATCATGAGCCTCAAATTCTCCTTGAAATTATGTTATCTTTCCAGTTTGAGTGGGTTTCTGTATATAAAGTGATTACTTAAAATAAAGGTGAATGTAAATTCCCCAAAGAATCCAAAGCAAGCACAAGGTGTTAGGTAAAATGCATCAATTCCTTTTGATACATTTACCTCTCTGTTTAGTCTTTTTCTTGACCACAACTGTCATCTCTTTTGAATAATAACAACTTTGATCAACAAAAGAGCCAAAATTCAACAAAAGAGCAGTAAACATTCTTGACACTCTATTTTTGAGTGCATTTTATCTAGATTCAAAGTTTAAGTAAATGCATATGCTGTAGCTATCTCTTGAAATTTTTGTTATAATTTATACATTTTTTTCATTTGACTGGAATATATTAATCACATTTTATGGGTAGCCCTATGAATATTTTTAAGAGTACAGGAAGCATACACCTTCTCTGATCAAGGAGATCTAAATATATTTAGAAAATCTCAATTTCCTGTAAACTTTTCTTAAGCTTTAAAAGGATTATCTTGTATCTTATTTTTATGTTTTTGACTCAGAATCCTATAATGTAAAAACTATGATGTTGACTTCATGAGTGAATGGATTTTTTTTTTTTTTTTTTTTTTTTTACCAAGGAAGGAACTCATGACCTCTTACTTGCCAGGCTGGTGCTTTTGCCACTGAGTTAAACCTCTAGGCCAAGTGAATGGATTCTTAGTAGGCACTTTTCAGGCTGATGATTTAGCTCAGCAGCATAAGCACCTGCCTTGCAAGCACATGGTTGTGAGTTCAATCCCTGGTAATGATATATATATATTAGTCAATTTTCAGTTATGTGTAAAATAGTGTTATAGTGTTAGTGGTCTGCAAAAAAACTCTGATAATGTATGCCTGAATGTGAATACTTTAACCATTACTAGATTAATTAACTTCAAATGTTTTTGATCTCTCCTTACATTTTGATTAGTTATCTATTCAACAATCAGCCCCTGTCGTCAACCACTGGAAGATCGTTTAAGGATGTAAAAATGCATAAATGTTACCACAAATCAAAGCAGAAAGTAATATGTGGGAAGAGATGTAGGAGTGGTGTGTGTCTACTGCTAGGAGACCACAGGGAATGAAGAGGGGAGATGGAGTCTTCTTTGATCATAGAATTCCAGGAGTACTGGGGGAGAAATCATAAAGAAATTGACTTTTGACCTGGCTATAAATGCACAGGCATTAAATAAGGGAAAACAACACCAATAACCACAAAAATAGGAGTACAGTAGAGGTGAAAAAAATGAGGTTGAGTAACCACAGTAACATGCTGAGGAGCTCTGGAAAGGAACCTTCAGCTAGATTGCACAATCATGACTGTCACACTGAAAAAGAAAGACAGCCAGTGGCTAAGAGTGTTAGCTCAGGAGCCAAAATGCATGTTGGAAACTCAGTTCTCCTGTTAATGGACTCTCTGACAGTAAGCAAGAGTCATGCATTTACTCTGCTTCAGTTTTTTCCTAACAGTTCTTCATAAAGTGGTAATAAAATGTAAGTGACTTAAAATGTGCCTATCACTTGGAACAGTGTCTGGTATGTAGCAATTGTTGGAATTAAACAAATACTATTTATAATTATCTTATGATTAAGCAGGTAATATAGACTTTAAAACTTGTGAGCAAGTAAATCATTCATATTTTTGTAAGAAACTAGAATGTTTTAAATGTAGGAAGAATATTTTTTCTAAAATAATTTGCTTGATCCATTCCTACACAATATGAACAGATTGAGGTTCATACTTCATATAATGTATATGAACTTTAAGAATAATTTGTATCACTAATAAAATCTCATGAGGCTTTGTCTTATTTTTCATTACAAACCTTCGAAAGAAATAGTAATGGGAATTTTCTGCATCTCATGTAAAAATAACTCATATATTTCTGTGTTTCTACTTTTGTTTCTTTTCTGAAAGACAGAATTTGTAGTATTTACACAATACAAATGAGATAAATTTCTTTCCAGCAGACAATAACTGAAAGAAAATATAATAACATCATCATTTCATCAGAAAAGGAACCAAAACAAGATTTTACTTATGTTGTCAGGCCCTTCAGATATTGTATTATGTGATTTGTATTCCTTATTGAAAAGTTTTTGTATGATGTAATATTTCAATAATTTATTTTAAAATATAAAATTTAGTTAAAATAAATTAAAATTGTTTGAAACTCAATAGAAATTTAAAGCATGTATTCATGTTTATAGTAGCAGTGAGTTTAGGGATATACATCTAAGTCTTTAAAACATAAAATCATAATTTGATCAAATGTTCTTTATATATGAAGCAAGATTTTATATAAACCAAAAAAAAGCATTAGTTATTCTTCATTTTCAATCTATTCTCCAAGTTTTCTCACATTTTAGGAATTGTAAGTCTAAGAAAGTCTTATGTTAGTCCTCATTATTAACAAATTTTCTTCAACTTTTCAAGAATTTAAATCTTGTTTCCACACACAAAAAAACATCACAGAATCCTCCTTATTTTTCACACTGCTAATGCTGATGTTCGAGATTCATTGCTTTTTAGATTTAACATGAGCTTTGTAAGTATATGTGGTGATTCACCCAGGGCAAAAATATACTAACTACGATATATATCACACTTCAATTTTCATCATTCCATCCCTTTAATAATTCCATTGCAACAAAGCCCGTCAAGTAGACCAGCTTTCTTTATATTCCCATTATCTAAGGCACAAGCTCTGTCCCATGTTCTATCAATACTCCACAGGCTATGTTGCAAAAGTCTACTCACCTCATACCTAATTGTGAGAATTTCCTGAATCTAAACAGGGACACCTTATCAAAACAACATAGGTCCTGTACGTCCTCAGAGAGCATAAGCACTTGTAGGCACTTCAGCTCAGAGGTTGAAGCCATTAAAATCTAAATTCATGACTCAGATTCCTTCTGCAATTTGGAGGATCACTGTGTTCTTGTTGGTGTGGAGAAGATGCCCACAGTCATGTTCCTCACCTCAGGCAGAGTTCAGGAATGGAAGCAAAATTGTGCCAGTGCTTATCTTTGCACACCAAATTGCATCTCTTTTTATAGAATATTTCCCTTCTCTTCAGTGTGCTATTATCTTTATGAATCTCTCTCTCTCTTTCTCTTTTTCTCTCTTTCCAATGTATAACCATTCTAATGCATTTGATACAGATAAAAATAAAGACATAGATATGTAAATATACAGATATACATACTTTTAAATTATACACTTTGAAAAGCATATATACACAGATATATGTAATCTTGATTATATCTATTCTTATACATTGTGTGTTGGTATGACCTTACTATTTTCTTTTGGTATTATCTTTATTTATTAATTTTTATTTTAAAGAGAATAAAATGAAGCAAAATAAGACAGAATAAAGCCAATCAAAACAAACCAGTGTGGCACAAGTCTTCAAAACAACAAGAAATCAACAATGGTTACCATAATACCCCTTGTTGTCTTCAAAATAGCTGTAGATACCTTCACATAGTAAAAATCAAAACAGAACAGAAGAGAACCAATAAAAACAAAACAATAAATTCAATAAAGGACTTCAAAACAAGACAATAGTAAATCCAAAAGGGCTACCATTATATATCTTGCTGTCTTTGAAATAGTTGCCCATGCCATTGGATATATAACAAAATCAAACAATACAAAATAGAATAAAATACAACTCAACAAAATAATGAAAATGATACAGGACTTCAAAATAAGAGAATAGGAAGTTAACAATGGCTACCACCTTCAGAAGGAGATTCCCCATAGATGCCACACTGCATACTACTATCTTCTGAATAGATGATGACCACAGGCCCTAGACCTGCCAACGTTTCCCAGCCAACATGCCCAAAGGGGCTGGGGTCTGGCTGTCCCCCAGCAGCTAGCACATGGTGTTGATTCACCAGAGAGCCTGCTTCTTGGTGACTTCTTGTTCTCTTCCTCATCAGTCTGCGAATGGTGCTGACTCAGGGGGAAAGGCTGGGGTCTGGCTGTCTTCCCAATGGCCTGTGCATGGTCCAGTGTTACCTTTAAAAGGACATTCTCACTGCTGAGTATACAAGTGCTCATATTGCTGTATAGCTCTTCATTTTATATATACATATATATCCATATGTACATGTATAAGGTATGTGTAAGATATTTATACATAGAATATATGTTTAGTACAACTCTTTTATGATTTAGTTAGAAAATGTCCCAGGAAAGTCTCATGGGTTCAGAGGTGAGACTCTTAAAGGTGACTGGATCATGGGATTGCCAACGTGTTCATAGTTGAATATGCTGCTAGGAGGTAGGGAAGGGGCAGAAAAGGTAGATCACTGAGGCGTGACCCAGAAGTGTGTACTCTTGTTCCTGGTTCCTCTTTTATTCTCTCAGAGCTGCTCTCCTCTGACATGCCCTTCCACCAAACTCTTTATGCTGTGCAGCCAGCCAACCCTGCACTGAGTCCATTAAATCTGCGAGCCTTTCCTTAAGTTATAGGTGTCAGGTATTTCATCCCAGTGTTGGAAAGTTTGAGAATAGACAGCCATGTGGTTCAGAAGTGTGTGACCTGGCTGTGTAAAGATAAAATGGTTACTCCTATATGAGACTTAGTTCAATCGCTGAGAAATCAGAGGGGCTGCTTCTCCATCCTGAGACCCTCAAGGAAACAGTCCTGAGTTGAGAGCTCTGTGGTTATTTACTTTCAACTCAAGGATATGAAAACAAAGATGTAGAGGAAAAGCATTTTTGCTACATATTCTACAGGCGTTTTGGTTGGGAGACAGGGCTGGAGAAGGATAGCCTGCTATGTGATCTGTGCTAACCTAGGTTAAGCAAATTTATTATTCAGGAAGCTCATCAAAGGGCAAGAACACAATGACCAGAGCAAACATCTTCTAAGAGTCACTCATTGTTGATTATTGTGGCTGTTCTCCTGAAGACCTACTGTTCCCAAGATCCTGTCCTCCAACATTTATAACAAGCACCTCTCTGGTTAGTTTCCCACAGAGTCCTTGAAACTGGTTTATTGGTGAAATGGGGAAAGATCTGAGGATTCTGACTGGAGAAGACCTAGAATGTCATGAGTAGAGATTTACAGGAGAGTCTGATAGGAGCTCAGAAACCCAACGAAGGAATGTGATAATAGGAATGTGGACAGGAAGGGTGGTGCTCATGAAGCTTTATCTGGGAATGAGGGATCCACTGGAAACTTGACGAGAAGCCATGCCCATTACATTATGATTAATTAGTTGTCTACATGCTGCCCATGTCAAAAGACTTTATGCAAGGCTGAATTTAAAAGTAATGAACTAGTTAATCTGGCAAAGCTAATTTCATGCAGTCCAATGTTCAAAATACACACAGGTTTTGCAGGCTTCTTTTAGCCAGACCTATGCTTGAATCAGAGGCAAAAAAAGAAAGCCAAAAGATGTAAAATGTTTACCATTTCACCAGAAGGAAGTGCCTGCATGATCTGATTTTCTTTCTGTTCCCATAGTTCTCCCTTTTGGAATGAGAGTGCTTGCTCTGTGCCACAGTGTGCTGGAAGTGTTCCACTTTCTTGTTATTTTCGTCAGGTCTCACAGCTAAGAGTCTGCCTTGAGTCTCAGAGGAGATTGCAGAGTTGGATTTTTCAGCAGCGCTGAATTGTTATGTCTTTGACAATTCATAGAGAAGGACTAAATACATTTTGCATAATGAGATAAATCTACCCCTTTAGAGCTCAGGAATGAAATGTTATAGTTGCCCCCAAACTTTTCAAGTGATCAGAGGTGGAGCTTTAGAAGGTGAATGACCATGGGGATACTTACTAGTTCATGCTGAATGTGTTGTTTGGAGGTACATCATGTTTGGAAGAGGTAGATCACTGGGAGTGTGACCTAAGAGGCTAAACTCTGGTCTCTGGCTCATCCCTTCAGTCTCCACTTCCTGGCTGTCATGGCATGAGCAGTATTCCTCTGCCAAGCCCTTCTGCCACCTGTTTCTGCCCCAGAGCCAGGCAGCTTGAGACTGAATCCACTAAAACCATGAGCCAAAATAAGCCTCTATTCCTGAAAGTTGCAGGTGGTAGGTATTTCTTTCCAGCAATGGGAAAGTGACTAATATAACATCTATGCACTTAATTCTTGTTAGTTAAGTAAGGATAAATATTCGTTTTTGAAGATGTTTTAGTCAGGATAGGCTGTATTATCTTATGATAAAACCATATGATCAATGACTCAATATAAACACAAAAATTGTTTCTTATTCATCATTTTTAGAACTCTGTAGAATCAATATTCTCTTCTAGTCAACATTTTTCCATATCTTGTTTTAGCAATTCAGGCTGCTTTGACTTAAGGATATTTTTAGCCATGGCAGTTAAATCCTCTGGGTGAGAAATACTGTCTCTGCTCTTACTACTTTTCTCAAAGCAAGTCATTCAGTTAGTCTAAGTTTAGGAGGTACAATGTTCCTATATGTACATAAATAATAATGGTAAGTTTTCTGTGACTAAATGTGTGTGTGTGTTTACTTGTGCATGTACTAGAAGCAAGAGACTCAACATGATGCAGATACAGAGACATGGAAGTGGTGTTTAACATTTACCTAGGATATTCCAAAGAGAATGAATATAAAGTGCCAAAGCCTCTTAGCTTATAGTTGTCTACTTGTTTATGTGATACCTCCCTTGACATATTGTGAATTTCTTGCTACCAAATAACTTGATTTCTTTGTTTCAAGTGCCTTGCACAATGTGTTGATTTTCCTCTTAATTTCCAACAATTTCAAGTGCTTGTTTTATTTAAAATTTGAAATCCGTATTAAAAGAAGAACACTGGAGAAGGAATCAAAATGCAAACTCTTAGACTGCATAACATTAGTTACTATTTCATACTAAGTTTAGTATCTTATAAGAAAAAAATGGAAGCATTTTTACAGATTTTCATGACATGATATTATAATCCTACTACCTGTATTCATTAATATTTAAGGTCACACTTACAGATCACCAAAAGTGGGGTGACTTTACTAGGTTTTACAGAATCATTTCTGGTCTTTCTGGAAAGCTGCATGCCATATTTAGGAATCCAACCAACAATGAAAAACATGTTTTGAATAAAACTTCCCCATTTTTGTGGGTTTTTTACCTTATATGTTAACATGAACTCTCATGTGGATCTATGTCACTCCATTTGAAGTTGCAACACATCTAAAAGTAGTGGGAACAGTGAGGCAAACAAGTTGAGCTACTTATGTTTAATGATAACCCACATGGAGCTTGGCCTCTCTTGCAAGGTGAAGAGATTCATATATGAATACATGTACAAATTCGTGAGCCAAGGTACTTCTGTAGGTAGATGCTGACATGGCTTAGCTGTTGTGTAAACAGCAAGAATCACAAAATGAAAATGAAATAGGATTCACCCGTAGAGATTTAGTAGCATCTGCAAAGTTCTTTTCAGTTTTAAGGCTTATTTTCCCAAACTTTTATTCAGTGTTATCAACTGTGTCTTATCTCCAGACACAGAGCCTACTGCATGGTAGTTATGCATGGTGTTTGTTGGAATGTTACTGGTTTTAATAAATGTGACTTTCTTTTATTTCTTTAAAAATCAATTTACTTTAGGGTGTTCAAAGGCAGATAAAAGTGTCACATCTCTTTAGCCATGTTTTATTGAGAAATGGTTTGAAATTGGGGTGCATGATGTGAAAATAGAAGCCAAGACTCCCCAAAACACATAGAAGCAGTTCCCACAAGGGAAGGGCACGGGCGACGCTGTACACACAGGGACAGCAGCCGCCTTCTGCCCCGACAGCCTGCACTGCAGTGCGAGCAGCGGACACTGTGACGAGCCTCACCCTCTGCACTCTTATGAGGAGACCTAATGTTTGTTGTAACTGGCCATTGTTCTCAGCACTTTTATTTAACTTTCACAACATAAAAGATAGGAAGATAATTATTTGAGTACTAATCTCAAAGAACATAATTTAGCAAAGAAACTAAAGAAAAACTACTCAAAAACTCCCCTTATTTCTATTATATATGCATTTGTTTCTTTTATTATTCTACTAACCTTTTTTTCTGTTGGGGTCCTTTTTTAACAGAAGGACTTGCTCAGTCGAGATATGAAAATTAGGATGTTTAACGTACAAAATACGACAGATAAAAACAATATATCCTACTATTCTCATCCTATCAATGTATACAAGTCATAGCACAGTAAGTCTTCAGAGAAAATGCAAGAGAAAGGCTAATAAGAGATTTACTTTTTAAGCAGATAAACCCATAAGCTCTAAAAAATAATTTTTTCTTAATGTGCCATTATGTCTTAAGTTAATCTATTCAGTCTCTGACCTCTCTGTATGGATTGTGTAAATCTCTCCTCTTTGCTCCATGATAAGCTCATTAAATCTGTAAACAGTTGTTCTGCCCAGGAAGTATCATGTTTGTTATGTTAAATAACTGTCTCAGTTTGGCACATATTTTTTATCTCTCAATATATTATAGTTCTGGAGATATTTATGCCATCAATTGATAGTCTTATTTTTAACTATACAGCTCCAACTTGCTCAGCACATGAGCAAATTTTGGAAATTGTAGTGTTAGCCAAGTATAAAGTAAAATAAATACTATTAGTATGAATTTTGTGGGTATAGAAGATAGAAGGTGTGCTGTGAGAAAAGCTGCAAAACTGAATCGTGAAGTGCTGTATCTGCACAGAGTGTGTATGGCCCTTGGCTCAAATTCTGAGGTGTTAAGTGCTTGTGTAAGAGCATAAGGCAGGCCTTGTAAGAGCTGGCAGAGAAAAATCTGACACTGGTGCCTCTTGGCCTTGTGATCCTTCTACTAAGCCATGCTGACTCCATAATGGTATGAAAAATGGAGCTCAGAGAAAGTGGATAATAAAAATTCATAACCTTTTCCCATATTATGCATACTCTTCTTTTTATGCTTAGCAATCAGGATTTTTCATGCCTTTGTAAGTGTTCTTATAAAGTCTTCCAGTAATACAAGCAGTTATCAAAGTGTAGATTGTAAGGACAGAAACGCATTTATACCACATCATGGTGAGGCATAATAAGGAGGATAATTTTAAAATAAACACAGCAGTCTTGGGTATTAATGCATGTAACTTCTCCAGATGTATGAAAGCAGTAACTGTTACATCTTTACTACTATTTAACTTCATTTTCCCTTTTGCTACACATCCACTTTATATAGACAATATTTGATATTCTAAGAGAAAAATATTGAAGAACATTTTTGTAATTTCTCATCTCTTGATTATAGGGAGAGATATTCTTACTAACTTTTCTCCCAACATGTGCTGGAATGCCTGTGCTATATGAATTTTCTGCAGCATTCCAGTAAAATGTTCTGCTGGGAGCTCTGTGCTTTCTCCTAATGAAATGAACCACATTTTCTTTAGTGCTGAACATAAATGGAAGCTCTTTCAGAAATCAGGACAAGTAATATCAGTTTCATCTATAATATAAACCATGAAGGCCTTGGGTCAGATTTGGAGTTAGATGGGTTGTATCAGCATATTTGGTTTAGAAGACCCGGTTTCTAGGGATCACTGGGAGACTTTCCGAGGTTTCTGGTACATAAACCTCAACAATTACAGGCATGAATAAGGAAGTAATAGTTTCAGATTCCACAGTATTTACTTAGTTAACCAACCCTATATTCATATATTTTCATTTTCAGGATAAAAGGAGCATAGTTAGTTATGCATCTGAAATATGTCTTAAGATGTAACACTGGCTGGTTTAGGTTTTATTGGTTAGACCCTCAGTTGAGTCTGTCATATGTTGAGATACATTCATAGTGGGGTGGGCTTTCAGAAATGTTAAACTCCAGCTCGTTCTGGAAATGTTATCCACAAAAAGCCAGTTGTACCCAGGTTTGTTAACTGGTAGTGTAGCTGGAAGGGTTGAAGTGCTCATACAGAGCACCTCCTGGCTGCTGTTGCATGGTGCTTGTGCAGTGTAATTGGTAGGCTTCCTCTGGGAAGTTCTGATGTCCCACTACAGGCTGTAAATGAAAAGATAATTTACAAGACGTGGACTTAAACACAAATGAGAATATATAATGGTTCAACCTGCAGGATTAGAATCAGCCAGACCAAGGCATTTAAGATAAAGGTGTAAAATCTTTAATTTGATATTCTGTGTAGAAATATTTTCTACACACTGAAGGCTCTGGAAATGGCACTGTGAGTTATATATTGCATTATAGATGTAAATATGACTTTATAAATGAAAGGCGAAACAAGGAAAAAAGAATATTATCTTTGAGTTCCAGAATCTTCCTAGGGTTTTGTGATTAGAATGAAGCCTATTAAGTATTTATAATCTTAACTATTGCTAAACAGATTTATACCATATAAGCAAAGAAAAGCTACACAGTTAATAAATTCAGAAATAACCTAGCATGGTGACACACACCGATCATCCCTGTTACTTGAGAAACTTGGCAAGAGGATCAAAAGTTCAAGGTTTGCCTGACCAATTTAGTGAGACTTTGTCTCAAAATAAAATTATTAAAAAGGGCTGTGAATATAGCTCAGAATACAGAGCTCCTGATTCAATATCCCCAGCATCACCCAAACTAACAATAATAATTTTGAAAGAAAATAATCTGCTATTCTTTCTTTTAAAAGTTGAGGACATTTAAATTAAAAATGAGGACATTAGAAAATTAAGAAGGACAATTTAAATTATTTGGAAGTTCATATTTGCAAGCTTAAGACATAGTATGAACACAGCACAGGGAGAGAGAAAAGCAGGCTGAGAGTGCACAGTGTTACAGAGCCTCATTCCAATACAGGGCGCTTTACGGATAACAGGGAGAAGTACAATACAGGTAGAGTGAGATGGAGGTTCAACGCAGCAAGCTATGACATGGGAGGTTTGGAATGTGTGTCCTTGGCAAGCTAAGACATTAGTTTGCTTAGTAAATAACTAAGAACCATCAAAGATTTTGAGCAGCACAATGGTATGATCTAATCTCAGTGCCACCCAGGGTTTCCCCAGAATGGAAACTGGTCATTATTCCTACAACTTTTGCTAGAACTCTCTATGATAAAATTCAGTCTAATCCTGTTCTACAACTGCTTTGGAGGTATAAAGGAATCCAAATTTTTTTCTAGGACTTCACAAGTGCTGGAAGATGAAATGAGTATTTTGTGCTAATTGGCTTTTACTATTTTTAGGTCATATGCTGAGAAATCTGAGAATTCAGAAGGAGGTTTTAGATAAAAGGTAAAAAGTTTTCTTGTTTTGTTTTAGTAGACACTAACACTGGAAAGATAAGAGTAAGGTAAAGCTCCCCTCCAATAGTAGACTGAGTTAGGTTGAGACCATTGTTTTCTGACTCACAATTTTGCAAGCAAAGCATTGCATAGAAGAAATGGTGGGAGGATTGCAGGACTGCTGTCTCTTGGGCAGCAATGACCTCGGCAGGTATGGAAGAAAGGAGAGAACTGATCCATCAGGGTAAGCAATAGTTCAGCCAATCCACTGACAGAAGCTGTCATTAAAGACAGAGGTAAAGTTGGGAAGGAAAATAATCTAGTAATGAGTGCTGTGTAGAGGTCGTGATCAGATTTGATGGAGAGATGGAATTTAAAAGGATGAAAGTTAAGGAGTGAGATGTTAGAATATGTAAGATGTACTGTGTAGGATGTAGTAGGCAAAACAATGACTCCCAAGATTGTCTGTCTCCTGGTCCCCAGAACTTGTGGCTATGTAACTTGATGAAATATGCTTTGATGATATGATGTGCTAAGATCTTCAGGTAGAATATTGTCCTAGATTATCTGAGTGAACTGCTAAGGTGTAGATCTCGACTGCTTCCAAAGGACCTTGTGTCAGAGGCACTAGTAGAAGGTAGTGGAATGTTTAATAGGTGAGGCCCAAAGGCCAGGACTCAGGTCACTGGAGACAGGCCTGGAAGGTGTTGCAGGGGTGCCAGGTTTTTCCTCCCACAAGCTGAGCATGTCACCTCCCTCATGCATTCCTGCCATGATGCACCATAGTCACAGGGCCAAAGGGAAAGAGCTGGGGACCACAGAAACTGTACTTCCTCCTTTAAGTCAGTTAACTCAGACATCTTGTTGCAGCCATGAAAAGATTACTCATGTATAAAGCAATGTAATCACACAGGTCTTTGTAATGGGAGGGTTAGCTAAAAATTGGTATTCAGAGATGTCCCACTGGAAGCTGTGGAGACATGAGGAAAAAGCCATGAACCAAGAATGCCAGGATTCCCCAAACACTGAAGAAAAAAGGAAATGATTCTCCTTTAAGAGTTTTTTTTTTTTAAACCTGGTTTGCATGTCAGTCTGAGCACTGTAAGACTGATTTCAGCCTTCAAACATCCAGAATTATAATGGAATAATTCTGCATTGTGTTCAGTCACTAAAAGTACAAAAAGTGATTATACTTCCTCAAAAACTAATAAAGATGACTTCTAGGTCACATATTCAGGCATGTGTGACCAAAATTGAAGTTGGATTGTAAGACTTCAGGTTTTCTGCATCACACATAGAAATAGGGAAAAATGTGATCTTTCTATGCCAGTTTTACAAACACTTTCATAAAGATGCCACCTCTGCTATAAAGCATGAATAATACATTTATTCTCTGCTCTCTCAAATCATTTTGATTATATTTTTGTGTGTTAGCTTGTGAAGGCTGCTACAACAAAGTACTACAGCTGAGTGGCTGAAAAACAGAAATATGTTTTTCCTCACTTCTAGTGGCTGGGAGTCCAAGCTCAGCATGTTGACAGGGCTGGTTTCATTTGAGGAGTGCTTCCCTCCTTGCTGAAGGTAGTTATCTTCTTGTGTGTCATTACATAGGTTTCGTTTTGTCTTGTTTTATGCATTTCTATGTTGTAATCCTTTCTTTGTAAGAAAACCAGCCATATTGAATTAGGACCCACTATAGTATCTTATTTTGTCTGATTTACACTGTGTAAGTGTCAGGGACCTGTCCTAGATCCTCAGTCTCCCAAGTGAGTGTATGGCAAAGGGTAAAGTAAATGAGATACAAGGTATGCTTTTAGGCCTCCAGGAAGATCAAAACCCTCTTCGGAGTTCTTAACTCTGGTAGGTAAGACAAGGAATGTCTCTGGGAGGCCCGTATTTATTTAGTATTCAAGGAAGGGATTAAAGCAAAAACCACAGGAAACTGAACAGAGCTTAGGAATGGCTTAAGGACTTTGCCAAGTAACAAACTACGTTTCATTTAGGAAAATTATCTTACGAGATCTCCATGTTGCATTTCAGTACAGGAGTGAAATGCTGGCAGCTA
Source organism: Hydrochoerus hydrochaeris (assembly GCA_004027455.1). Lineage (NCBI taxonomy): Eukaryota > Metazoa > Chordata > Mammalia > Rodentia > Hydrochaeridae > Hydrochoerus > Hydrochoerus hydrochaeris. The sequence continues at coordinate 453,181 of PVLA01000462.1, read as the reverse complement.
CAGTCCTTATTTAGTGAACTGAAGTTGAGGCCAGGTGTCTTCAGCTGTGACCTCATCTTGCACTTCAAGACGTCTTTTGTTCTCGGGTGGGCAAGGCCATGCCTGGCCATGTTGCAGCCCAGCATGTGTGTTCATTTCCAGTTTCGACGGCTGCCAACATGTAGGCCTTATCTCTCAGTTCAATCAGACTCTGACGTGTTAGGTGTTAGGGTATCAAGTATGAATTTTGGAGGTGGCGGGACACAGTGTATCCTGTAACATATTGGCTTTCATTTTGTCTCTCGTACTCTCACACTTGAGCTTAAAGATGCCAGCTCATTGATTTTGCTTTCACTACAATTTCTGTCACTGTTTCTTATCTTTAGCAGACATTTCAAACATGCACAATTAAATTTGTGATGTTGGCAATCTACATTTTCAAATATGTGTGACTCATTTTCTTTAAAAGGTAATTAGCCACCTAGTATTAAAAGCCAGGAACTGTTCTACATTTCTGTTATTAGTTTCATGTAGCTTCATTGCTCCTGTCTTTATGAAGGTGAACAGAATGTAGACAATAAGACATTCATTTTCTAAATGGAGTTGTAGTAGTTCTATCTTGAACAGAGAACACCTTAATAAGCAAACTAAAATCAAATACACCATTGCTCAATTCTCTATAAATTGTGTTATAATAAAAATGCATTCAAGTGTCCTATATATTTAACACTATACTAGCATTATATTTCACATAAATGAGATAAGCAACATAATAAGATTACTATGCAGTCAGGAATAATTCTGATTTTCAGGTATTTATGAATAACATACTTAGGAAAACAACAGCAATGAAAGTTATTATGCAAAGCTTAATTCTCATTCATTCATTCATTCATCATATATGTATATTATGCATTTGAGATTTATTGTGTGCTTCCATGAAACCAAATAGAAGTATAGCATTTAGTAAGGGAGTGGTGAAGAAAAACTTTAATGAAATAGTTCCATAAAAAGTGTTTGGGTTGCAACTGTATTCAGTGTCCCAAGAAGCACTGTGAAGTATTATGGAGCCTTAGGGAGGGGGTTTCACCTAACAAAAGAGGGCAGGAAAATTCTTATCTAGGAAATGTCCTTTTTGTGGAAAATATTAAGCAAGACACAGAACCACTAGGTGAAAGCAGAAGAATCATTTCAATGAGGGAACAAGGTAGGTTAAAGCCCTGGGGTAAGACAGAGCTTGAGGATGAGGGGCTGATTGGGGATGAGAGTAGTAGAATGAAGGGAGCTGGGTGTGGAGGGGAAGAGATGGTAGAGGCTCAAGATGACACGTGAAAGACTCGTCTTTATCTGATATACAGAAACCAACAGCTGGATTTCAAGTGGGAAGTTGCACAAAACTGGATTAGAGTTTCAAAAGCACTATGATTCTAGAGGATTGAAAGAGACTGAAATGGACCCACCAGGTCAGATGCAGGACAGTCGTGGCAATGCACAATGAGAAGAGGACAACTTGAAGGGAGGGATCTCCAAGATCTTGCACATAATTTCAGGAAGATCAAGAGTGTTATCAATGCCATAAATAAATGTCACTATGTGTATATCCTAGCACATTTACATGCTTATTTCTCAAGGCATGTTTCTTTAGAAACAGAGAAAAATAAATATGCAAGCTTGTTAGGGGGATAGAGGTTGACAAAAAAGGAGAAGGAAACACAGAAAGTTTTGGTGCCAGACAAAGATTTCTTAATTTTCACTTTTGAGTGATTATTTTAAAAATTTATGTAATGATGGATTCCATGACATAATACATTTGTATTGATTTACATTTAAAATAAAATAATTTTTCTTTCTTAAATCTTTTAGCAAAATCTTTGATGGTAAAAGGTATGCCATTTTTCCCCTGAAATTTCTGAGCCACTAGATTGTCTCTTTCTCTTTCTGGGCCCCTTGCACTTCATTTTGGAATGCTAAGCCTAAGCCCATTTGGCCCCCAGTGATCCAGTGGAAGCCTAGCAAGGAGACACACTACCATTCTAGAGATGAGAAAGCCACATCTTAAGACGACCATGACAACATTGCACTGCTGTACATGAATGGAGGTAAAATTTTGCCACTATTGTAAACAAACAAAAAAAAATTGTCAGATCATAATAGCAAGGCTGAAACATATCAGAAGCTAGTTAATTTTCACATCACAATATTGTAAACATTAGAATGCAATAAACTCAGTTGAATTCAAGTGCTAAGACCATGTAGACTCTAAAATATAAATAGGTATTGCCAATAGAAAGCTGAGATAGTCTACTTCAAAATGTAGTTATTACACAGAATCAATTGCAGTTTTAATAGAAATCATACTTTATGACAAGCAACACAAGAAGTACCTGCTGGTGAGTAAAGGTAAAATGGAAATAATAGCATCTTAACAAACAAAATAAAAGAGCATATTCTTGGCAATAATCAAGGACCTTCCAGTCTTTGGCACAATACCTTTTATTTCATTCATTCCATAAAACTTCAACTAGTGTAAATGGTAAGAACAACACGAATGTTTATTTTATGAATGTTTATTTTATATAAAATGCAAAATTTTACACTTTTGCAAAATATGCACATGAGAGAACTGTGGGGGAAAACATTAAAAATCTAATCTACAGCAGCAAACTGTAAAACCCAGCTTGTAACTAACTGTATCTTTGGATTTACAAAAAATCCACACTTCGGAACATCAATTGTTTGTATGCAATACATCAGCATGACAATCACTAGCATTTTGGGATTTTCAGATTTACTGATTCTGCAGAGTGCAGTTTGGTTCCCTATAGTTGCCACTGTTATATAGACATTTAGGAACTGATGCTGGAGGTGAAAAACAAAGAAAACTTCTTTCTTTTTTTCTGCAGTGTACTCTTTCAATCCTATTTTTGCTTTGATACCTTTCCAGACTCTTCTCACGACCAGAATAAAATAAAGTAAATTTGAGGTTTTACTAAGTCAAATGTATGTCATTGAAAAACTGAAGTAAATGCCATTGAAAAACTGAAATAAATTCCTTCATTTCTGTCCTATACCAAAACACTAAGACAGTGTGTCAAGCTTGGTCAAAAATAAAGCAAAATACAAAACAATAACGAAAAGAAAAGATAAAATAAGAAAATAGATAATTACTACATTGAAACAAAATCTCTACATTTAGTTGCCCATAAAGGTTCAAAATCTATACCCAAGTTGTCTGAGAGTTACATCAACAGTCTCCCATTTATGGCCTATCCCAGGGGAAAAGGAAAGCTCAAGCAGGAAAATCGACCTACCTTAGGAAAACTAACGTATTTTTGTGCTAATGGAATTTATAGCACTTCTTCCATTTTTGCCATTTCAGTAGAAAACGGTTACTTCCTGTTCTTACTTGAGAATATTTACATTTAAGTACTGCAGTAGCAGGTGATTGCTAGAAATGGAAACTTGAATATTAGAAAAGATTGTAATTTTTGTCTGAAAATATTTTAAAATCTCTTGAAATATCAGAGACGATTAAATGGGCTCTAATATATAGCTATCTCAACATTTTAACATTTGTTTCCCATTGCTTTTAATAAAGAATTATGTCTGTCTTCAAAGAAATGAGAAAAAAAATACTTTCATAGACTCATATGAAAGTATAAGTGGCCGAGAAAAAAGAAACTAACGGGACAAAAAGATCATAGAGAGATTAAAGTAGAAAAAAATCATCCCTACCTAAGTCTAATAAAGTACTGCCAAATATTTAACAATGGTGGTACCATTGCATACTAGACGCGTATCACCCTACTCACCACTCCAACAGATGAGTATTTATTTCTTTCAGAAATGCAACTTCCATTTTCCCCTGAAGGACTTCTTATTATGATTATCAGTAACACTAGTTACCGGAGCCTCAGCTCCTGAGTCACAAATCCCTAAGGAAAAGCTTGTGTGTGGGGCTGGAGGTTTAGCTCCGTGACTCAGGCTCCTGCATGGTAAGCACGAGGGCATGCATTGCGTCCCCGATGACAGTGCAGGAGAAGAGGGTAGTGCAGCTGTCGGAAGCCGGGCGTGAGGAAGAAGGAAGTGAGACAGTAAAGAGCGGCAGACTTGAAGTCATCAGTTACTGAGCTACTCCAGGTTCCCAGGAGACACTGGTGCTGCTTAGACTAGCAGATCTGCATGGAGCTATGTGATAAATCCATCCTAGTATTAACAGGTGGGGAAGGGGCAGAGGATGTGCTTCCCAGTCTCTTGCTTTTCTTTGATTAAAGCTCACTTCATGAGCTCCGCCTTTCATATTTTTTTACACTTTGTGAACTACCTGATTTAGGTAGCTTTGGGGAAACTGTCATTTTCTTGACTTAAAGATGGTCGCAGTGGTACACGCAGAAGAGCCAGAGCTGCTTCATCTCAAACCAGAAGGACACAGTGTCACTGAAATCGAAGCCCCCTCTTCCTCTTGGAGCAGTAAGACCACATGAAATGTGATGTGTGGACGCGAGTGCAGAGTGACGGAGCATAGTTTTCAGCTCATTAAAAGAGAGAGAGCCATTACTGGGCTTGCTTTGGATGGGAAGCAAGGCAAATGGCCATGCTGTTGGCCAAGGATTTGGGTACAGCTAAGCAGATCTGGAAGGTTCATAAACTTGCCTGAATATAATTCAACTTTCAATCATTTATTGCCCATAAACTTGCATTTCCCTTTGGTCTAATTGTGCAGTATTATCACACTAATTGATGTATTGTTTGCACACAATCATATTCAAAATATTATTTATACTGTTATCTTTTCTATGGTTTACATACATGAAGTTAAAGTGAATTGCAGTGTTTTCTTTAATTCAATCAAAACTTCATGTTTAAAAAACCCACATTTGAACGATTTGTAATCACTAAACTGTTTCAGTGCTTCCTTTTGGTATGGTTGCATGACAGAATGTTCTGCTGTTTCTTTGAGGTCAAAATATAAGCAAAATGGAATGTTAAACATCTACAGGAGGGCAGGGACAGAGAGAGAGACAGAGAGAGCGAGACCGAGACAGAGAGAGACACACAAAGAGAGACAGAGGCAGAGAGACAGAGAAAACCACGAGTGGTCTTAGACCCTTCCTGTGTGCTGGCTGACACAGCAAACCAGGCGGGGCTAAGCTTGTGGTGCTGAGTGTCCACTGTGATCAAGGCTTCTGCTCATATACATGGGACAGGTGGCCCCAAACAGAAATACATCAATTTGTATTTTCTAAGTACAAAAATGTGGAGAATGCGTACTATTGAAGTATGGCATAATCTTTTGGCATCTGAAAGAAAGCTTCTCAAACTAGGAGACTGAGGAAATTAGTGTTTACAAAGTTGAAGAAGCCAGAGGATAAGGGAAAGGAAACAGAAATGGTGCTGGGACTATACCACTGGAGACATGCTATGACCACTGGAGCTGTAAGAGCAGAGCTGCTAGACTATGAGGAGTAGTTAGGCTTGGGGGTTTGACAGAAACTGTAATCTTCAGTGGAGGATTCCGCTGATTGGTAGTGACTTTAGTGAGAAGAAATGCCCTCAGTCTACTTTCCTTATAGCTTCTGGTGGCCTCCCAGTAACCAGTGAAGATTTGGAGTCCTGGAGAAAAGGAGTCTATTGATGTAAATAGCACTAAGCCTGCCGCTACAATTTCAGAGCAGAATGCACTGAAAGGCATCATAAACTACACAACTAGAAAGGCAAGTGGAAGTATTCTTCAGTGTAACCTTTCTTGATTGATAGAGAAATTGGTAAGAGATTATGTGGTAAAAACAGAACTACACACGCAAAATAGGCAAGGAGGGAGATAGCTGAACGAGGAGCCTAGAAAGACAGCACATGATATCCTGGGTCAGATATGTCAGTAACATGACTGCCTTTGCTTGGAAGCCAGCTAACTCGTCTTAGGACAAGTGCTGGAAAAACAGAATGTTAACAATGTATTGTGATTGCTTTGGATTGCATTTGGCAAAGGTATCAGAAGAAAAAGAAGAACTCAGGAAAATTAACTGTAAAGAAATAAAATGAATGTACCAATCAAGGACTACTAGAGTGGAAAAGAAACCTTTTTTTCAACTAACAACAGTAAAGAGTAAAATGCAGAGGTAGTTTGTGTTTTAAAATGTCCAATTAAATTCATATTCTTGGCAAGAATCAAACCGAGGTTATGGCCACTGATCTCATTATTAAAACCTTTGAATGGTTAGTGGTTTCACATGGGAAAAAAATCCCTTAAATTAGTCAAAATCTCCATAAATACAAAAATTAAATATTTGGATTTCCTATCAAAACCTTATATGATCATAGGACCTACAATTAAGTCAAGGAGACACAAGGCTTTAGGCAGTAAAATGTGAGCAGATGAAACCCAATAGTGCTGGGCAAAGTGCTCGTTCCAAATTCAACATGTCACCAAGGAGCTTGACTTAGATTGTTGATTTGGAAATAAAATGTATTTGTCTAGATTCAGAAAACCTTTACTTCTAACTCTCTAGAAATTGAGTATTACAGAAAGCAAGGTAGAGACCCAGAGAGGAAACTGGGGATGGGAAAGTTAAAACAGGACCCCAATTTAAATCCTAAATGGGAGTTTGGAGATCAGTCAAACATTATTTAATGCAGTTGGAAAGGAATCATAGGCCCTATCAGACTTGCTGAACCACAGTGTAGTGGTTTACATGGGTCCCCCAAAACTTACATTAGCAGCATGATCCACACGTTCACATTCGTAAGGTGTTTGGAGAGTGGGTCTTTGGGAGGCAAATAGAGTTAGATGAGGTCACGACAGTGGGTCCCAGAGGAGGATTCATGGCTTATAGGAAGAAGAGTTTGAGCAGTTAACTTCGCTTTGTTGCATCATGTAATGCTTCCTTATCATCCAATAACACAGTAGGAAGCCCTCATCTGATGGCATAAACTTATTATTGGACTTACAGACTCCATAGCTGTAAAAATAATTCTTTATTCTTAAAAATTGTCCAATATTAGGTACTCTGTTACATAAGCAGAAATCAGTTTAATACATATATCTACCAGTCTAAAATTTTTGATCACCCTGCTCTGTAGGAAATGAAATGAATGCTGTGTTCATTTTTAAGTTACAGAAACCCCTATCAGAATTGTCCAAAATATAACTATGAATTCCAAGAACATATATAAAATGGAGTTACCAAAAGTCTACAAGTACATATGAAAGTGTAAGCATTCCAGTCTATCTAAAAGGGCTTAGAAGCAGACTAGTATTGGAGGGTTTATAAGGTGAGAGTTTATAAGGTGAAGAATTCGAGATACCCTGTTACCTAGATCCCTGCTGGGGAGCTCAGTACCTGAGCCAGGTGCATCTCATCTATAATGGAATGCACCATATGCTTCTTAAGGGATAGGACACAGAGTAGATAAAGCTGGACAAATTTTTTATCCCTCACTTTCAATCGCCCTAAAATTAAACAGCTTGGGGCAGTACCTTCCTGAATCTATTATTATAGGACTAAAATAAAGTTGTTACCCAGATGTTCACTGTTGCCTTCCATCAGACAGAGAAACATACCTAAGGGGTCAAACCTGCTCAGATATAGCATGTGGGGAAAGAAGTAACTACTATTAAGTTTACCATGTACTGTACAAATCTTTTATTTTTATTAACTATATTACATAGATTACCTCTTTTAATTCATCTAACAACCTGAACAAAAATTATTACATACTTTGGATATTTAGCAGTTTTAGAAAACTAAAGCTCAGGGAACCCAAGTAATGTGGCTAAATGTACACAGCACATAGAGCTGTTTCAGCTTAATCTCAGGGTGCTGGATCTTAAAATATTATCCTTATTCTTCTATATCTCTATTTTTAGTTTTTATATACACTCATTTTATAATTTGAAAAATGGAAAACTAATTTCAGGCTTATTTGATACTATCTAAAAATTCTTTTCAAGTCTATTGCATGACCCATTTCCACAATAAAAACCTCCATAATGAATGTGGTGGGGTATTTTTCAATCACTTTACTAAACATGAATATCTATATATAATACGTAGCTTTCTAACTTTAACAAACAATTTTCATAAATGGTAGAGAAATTAAACCCTTAGTATGCAAGCTGCTCTGATCATTCACGATGATGTTTAACGGATTTTAACGTGCTGATACATGCATATTTTGCTCATTCTATTTTGATGATAATAACACATCAGTCACTAATATACTATCATTCCTTTATCCATTTCCTCATGATGGACATTAATGTTGTAGTTGAAATAATATTATAGCTATCATTTATAAGCATAATAATTGCAGATTATAGCTATAACATCTCTCTAACTTCCTGTATCTCTCACACAGATTGTATGATTTCCTCATTACATGTTTTCTCAGTGCACAGGTTTTCTGCTATAAAAGCTTACCACATATTTAGAGGTTTTCAAAACACACATTTATTACCTTATGTACCTGGAGTTCAGAAATCCAAAGTGGATCTCACTGAACAAAAGTAAAGGACCCAAAATATCACTTCAGGCAGCTCTAGTGCTGAATGTGTTTCCCTGGATTTTGCAGCCTCTCGAGGGTTCTTGCTCTCCTGGACTCCTGCCCACCTCCTCCATTTGCAAAGGCAGCAGTGAAGGGCTAAGTCCTCAAGTTGCCATTTCTCTGGTTCTGTGCACCTCTGAAAAATTCTGCATGTTTAAGGATTCATGTGATTATGTGAGCACACTTGGATAAACCAAGAAACCAGCTCAAGTTTCTTAATCATATCCACATTTTTTTAACCATATAAGGTAACAACATCACAAGATTAGGGTACTGACATTTTTTCGGGAGCCAATTTTCTGCCTGATACACATCTCTATTTAAACCTACATTTTGTACTTTTTAAATTGTGTTTCATGATATTCTGTACACGTTTTAGGATTGAAATTCATATAAGCAACTTCCAATGGACTGAATGTCCCACAGCTGAGAGTCAAATCAGACCCTCAGGAAGGGAGAGAGGCCAGCTATGTGGAGTGTCTATTAACAGAACAGACAGGCAGCACACCACAGCAGCCTGCAAGAGTGGCCTTGTGGGCCATAACCAGCAAGGCCATAGGGTCAAGCTTTGGAAACCCATAGCCCATCACAGTGTACACTGGATGCCACACATAGAGTTTTACCATTCAGCATTTTACCTGATGGGTTTCTGGATTTGTACAGGTGAATTCCTAGGTATTCCCTGAGTCCTCCCTTTTGGAATAAGAATGTGTACCCTGTGACTGTTCCATCTGCATTTTGAAATTATGCAACTTCTTTTTTATTCTTACAGGAGCTCACAGCTAAGCTTGCCTTGAGTCTCTGAGGAGACTTTGGACTTGAATTTTTGAGGAAGTTGAAGCAGTTAAAACCCTGGAAACTCTCGAGGATGAACTATATGTGTTTTGTACTGTGAGATGGACATGAATCTTTGGGTGCAGAGACAAGAAGCAGTGATTTGGATCTTAAGTGTCCTTGCACAATTTAAATCTAAAATACCCCACAGAGTCTCACATGTTTGGGTGTGGAGCCAGGTTGGAGGGCATGGGTCACTTGAAGTGCGAGCTAGAGGAGCATCGTCTGGTGCCTGGGTCTTCCCCTCTCTGTCTCTCAGCTGCCTCGCTGACATCAGTTGAACAACTTCTCTCTGCCATTCTCTTCTGCCACTCCACTTCTGCCTTGGAGCCAACCAGCCATGGGTTGGATCCTCTGCAAACTATGAACCAGTATAAACCTCTCCTTTATATTGTGGGTATTTAGTATTTGGGAAAGTGGCTAATACAGTTTCACAAAGGTCTATATGGTGAGTGCTTGGTATTTAGTATGGCATTATAAAGAGGTGGTGGAAGCTTTACAAGTTGGATTCCAGTAGGAGGTCTTCATGTCTTGCTCCTTGAGGGAAAGAGTGGAGCCCAGCCCCATTCTCTGCTTCTGTTTCTCTTCCCGGTCACGAGGTGACTAGTTTTGCTCCATTGCTGCATGGCTGCTGTAATGTGATGCCCTGTCACACACCAAAACCTCCAAGACTGTGAGTCAAAAGAAACCTTTTCCCCTTGCAAGCAGATTGTCTGTGGTGCCTGCTGCAGTGGCGGAAGCTGACTAGCACAACAGTTAGTAATTATACATGTTTGTAAAAGACAATAAATAAAATATATCAAAGTATATCACAGAATAAAAGCACCTACTCTTTATTGAAACTGGTTGTATGCATATGTATGTACAAAATACATGCTATAAATGCTAATAAATAATGTATTTCTTACTGTTATGATCAGGAAGTTTTAGGAAACACTGCTGTAGAAATGCAATTGTTAGGGTGCAGTATACTCACATCCTCACCATCATTAGATAAGGACCAATTAATTATAACAGGCACCCCCAATAACAATGTACGAGGGTTACATTTCCCCACATCATCTGTAACACTTTCATTTATTTATTTTCATTTATTTTATTGTTTTCTTACACGAACTTCCATTCCCCCAAATCTATGCTATCTCATTCATGTTTTCAAATATAAAAGCCTTCTATATTCATTGGCAATTTGGTTTTCCATTTTTGGAAATTGTTTATTGTTATCATTCCATAGTTTTCTACTAAAATTCAGTCACAGAAGATATTTAAGTGTTTGCTATAATACTTATTTCTTTGTTATATGTCTTGTAAATGTAGTCTTTTAATACTTTGTTTCAATTGTAGAGTATATTCTCTAATACAGAAATTAACTTCTTAATAATTTTACCAAAGCTAAAATGATCTGTTGGCATTCTTTTTCCTTTCTTATGGCATTGTGGGCTGTGTATGTATTTAACGTTTTAAGTATTTTTTTTAAGTTTTAGATATTTTATTTACTTGGGCTCTTAGCACAGTGAGATAGAAATGTCTTATCTCCCTATCTCTCAAATCTTTCAATACGACTTATGACTTACCTATATTTATAAAGATTTATTAAGTGTTTGCTATAATAGCTGGCTGTAGAAATTTTTCGTTTCATATGTAAACCTATATATATATTTTTTTTTTTTTTTTTCTTGTCATAGTCCCTTTCTTATGGACACAGCATGGGACACCCATGATTTAAAGGAGGAGACTTGCATTTCTGCTCAGGGTCTTACTCCAGGCAAGTTTGAGCGCCGAGATGAGATGGCCTAGGGACCTGCACAGAGCAAGCAGAGAGAGAGAAAGAGCTGGGGTGGGAGACCGGCCGCCTGGGGAGCGCCCTTCCCACCCGGCTCCAGCCTCCCCGCAGCGCAGCGCGCTTAGCCGGTGTCCGCGGGGGATCCGTCTGCCCAGAAGCGCGGTGCTCCGCCGCCACCCATCCGGTCAGCTTCACAGCGCCTGCGGCTCTGGGGGACACACCCCGGACTGAATCGTTACATCCCTGGGTTCTGTTTCTTTGAAAATCATGATATCATAATTTAAGTTACTATATCATTATTTTAATAAGTTTTTGTAGCTTTTATTCCAAGTTTGAAGTGTTTAATTTTTAATTTCATAATTGCCTTCACATTAAGCCTTTTACTTTATTTATATTAGAAGAAATCGATAAAATCCATTCTTTTTATGGTCATTGACATATAATGTGTAACTATGTCTTCCCATTGTTAAAATGTGATATCTCATTCTTTCTGTTATTTCTTTGTTTTAAATGTCCTTTTGTAACTTGTTCTTCATATATATATATATATATATATATATATATCATTCATCTTATACATAATGTTTCTAAGTACATTATCTTTCTTGACTATTAAATTTCTATTTTCTACAATACTATTTTCATCAAAAAAACTAAAAACTGGATTTTGTTTTGCTTATTAAGAGCCTGCGGTGAGTAGGAAAATTACTACCAAAACTGCTAAAAGTTAGATACAAAAAGTGAAAAATAAAATCTGGCAGTCATTGAATTAAATCTGATACAATACTAAACACCCTAGGGTAGCAATCAGGCTTAATAGGATAACAATGGTTCCTCGAAGGACTCACCAGGAAGAGGGTGACTGCACAGATCAGGCGGAGGGAGGCAGCCAGGGGTGTGGGTAGCACAGGTCACACCATCCCCAGTGCCCTCCACCAGCCCTTATTTCTGGAGCAGGTGTTTTCATAGCAAAGAATGGCAAATGTCCTCGCATTCCCCTCCCCAAATCACAATTGTAGCTAGGAACTTGGATTTGTAAGCACTAAGGCTTCAGATCCACAAGAGTTCTCTGGAATAGGGGAAAAAAAATACTTGCTACATTTAAGTTTTTAGTGGAAAATAGGTTAGGACTACCAGCCTATCATGAAAATTCCTTCAAATAAAAGCTATTATACATTAATGATAAATGGAAAAAGAAAACCCAGAAATAATCACTAGACTAGTGGACAGAGACTCAATTTAAATTAGAGCCATGCATTTAAGTGAAGAGCTGCATTTTTAAAAACTGTTGTTCGCCAAAAATTAAAATTAAAATAAATTTTGTCACCCTAATTGAATAGTTCTTCTAAAGTCAAAAAGGAAACTGTGGAATCATACTTAGAGTAACATGTTTAATCTGCTCGGTGTAAGAGGCAGTGCACAAAACAGGTAAAGACAGAACTACTTGGCACAGCAATTTGAGGAGCTTTCATGATCTTGTGCTTATTCTCAAAGGGTAACTTTGAAGCCATTTGTAGGTATTAATTGCCTGGTATCATTAGAGTGTGACAGTAAGATAATAGAAATTAGGCTGAGTTCCTAGGTATAGAATGGAATATCTTTGTCTTAGTAGGAGGTAAATTTTGGTAATGGAGCACATTCTCTTCTCTAGGCGTGCCGAGGTATTTGCTTGCACTTATAAGACAGCAACGAGAGTTAACGAGGAAGCACAATCACCGGATTCATGTTTATATTCTGCTCCTTTGGTTTTTATGTTTAGCTTCTTCATGTCACATTTTGCAGGAAGGATATTCTGCTGCCTAACTCTTCTATTTCAAATCTGCTATATATAAACATGTTGTACCTGAAGGAGAATTATTTATTCTTCTTCTGAACCATTCAACGTCCTTCTGTGACAGGCAGCAGAACCAAGCCAAATGGAGGTTGAGAGGCACTAGGAATTCATCAGACAAAACCCACATTAGGACTGGATATTATGAACTAGAACTGTATTAACATTTTGGTCATTAAACCTGCTTAATTAAATTTAACTGTGCTTTCTTCCACCTAATAGCAATTGCAGACTAACCACGTTGCCTTTTCTGTGCTCGAAAAGGAATCTGTATTCCACTGAAGTCAACAGTTTAAAACTCAAATGTGTCTGGGAATGAATTGGACCATTTCTTAAAACCAAGAAAACTTTTAAGGAAGATGAGTATGTTATTTAGAACATGCTAGGTTAAGGACTGAGACATGGTATAAAATTGCTTCGATAAACCACTGTTAATTGGTTAATTAAAGCGTAAGGGCTGTTGTCAGCTTTGTGTGATTTTTCTGCAGAGTGAATGATACTGTTGAGAACAGCCAAGTTAGACCAGTCAAATTAGAATATAGACCTGACTGACAATGGGCAACAAAGGTCCACATCTGAAGATGTTATTGAGTGCTTTGCAGTTCTGTAAGGTCTGGAGGACTCTGTGCTCTGGAAAATGCACACACAATGCAGACATGCAAAACAGTACGAAATATGAATAAAGAGCACTGTGTGATTTCAGAGAAATGAGGCAGCCATCTTCCGCTAGCGATTTAAGAAGGTCTTGTTGAATGAGAGAAAAATTAACTAGACTTTTGAAAATTACTGTATGTGACAGGTAAGCGTCGTAAACATGAGTAAGCAAACCCACTTCACTGATTTAGCACGGTTCTGGGTGTGGCTGAATGGATTTACTGAAGAAGGCCCTCCATGGGTGTGGGCAGCACCAATCAATAGGGTCCTAGGAGGATAAATGGGATAAAAAAGGGAAAGAAGAATGAACTCTCAATTTCATTTCTTAGAAGGAGCTCCAGTCTTCACTTTTACCTGAGAAGTCCGTCTCCTTGCTCACCGTAGCCCGTCAGCTTTCCCACTGCAAACTCTTCAGCCTCCTGATACAGATTGGCTCACAACTCTAAGAGAGCCTTTGGTCTCTGACTGGCTCCGTGGGTCTCCAGGGTGCATCAGCCCTTCTGTGCTCCTCCACGCCTGGTTCTGCAGCAGTCATTGGAAGCCTACCTTGTAAACCCACACAGGGACATATCTTACACTACATGTATTTCCCTAATGAGTGCTGACTGATAAAATTGTTACTATTTGTGCAAGAACAGCAAGGTTAGAGCAGGTGTAGGGAACCCTGTGAGTTGTTACATAGACATATAAATTTGACTGAAGAAAATAATTCATGATAAAACATTCTAACGAATTATTATTATTATTATCTTGTACTTCTGGGGATTGAACGCAGGATTTCTGCACTGGGTTACATCCCCAGCAGTTTGTTTGTTTGTTTGTTTGTTTGTTTATTTTAAATTTTGAGACAGAGTCTTATGGGGTTAGTAAATTCCCCAACCTGGATTCAAATTTATGATCCTTTGTCCCAGCCTCCCAGAGCGCTTTGATTACAGCCATTAAGAACCACTCCTAGTTAGAAATATTTTTGAAATAAGCAATTAGAGTAAAAAAATTAGCAATAGGCTGAAATTAATTTTGTTAAAAAAACAAGAAGCCAATGGAGTTTTTGAGTAGTGAATAAGAGGGAAGATATTAAACTAATATTTTAAACTTCATGTACTGCACACTTTAATCTGCTTTCAGGTCTGTGCTGATCACAATTACTCATATTAATGATCAAAGCAACCTTTCACCTGTTTCCATTTCACAAAATAAATTAAGGATGGAAATGTGTTTGGGGTCTAGCAGATCCTGGCAGATAAAATCTTAAACCGTGTTTCCTGTTCTGTATGGGCAAAGGAGAAGTGTTACCACATCCAGTCAAGACTGAGGACTATCTGTGCCCTTGCTGAAGGTGGCTGGCGGGCAGCAGTCTAAACTCTGTGCTCATGGTGATCTTGGTGTGACAAATTTTGCTTTCAGTTTGAAGAGCAATTTCTTCCACTGAATACCTGCTGCCACTCTTGTTTCTTAAAAACATATTTGGTAACTCTAGTACTGCTCTAAAAGGAACAAAAAAGCATAAACATATCCACATTTATTTTCTTACTCTTCAGGTTGTTTTTATGTACTGGAAATCCATCAGTTTGTGGGTGATACAAATTATGCTGTTTCCCTGGTAGGACAAGTCATGTATGAAACATACTGGCTGTTCCCTACATGCACTGGTTCTTTACAGTTTAATGCCTGAGGAACAGTGTGCCATGTCTCTGTGAGAGTGCTACTGATTTATTCATGAGGTACTAAGGTTTGAGTGTGGAGAGTTACAGACACACCCACCAGGATTTTAGGAGCTCCCTCTGTTGTATGTCAACCATTTCAGTATGAGATATAACTTGGCATAATGAGACTTAGCCTGAGGTGAGAGCAGAACTTGCCAAACACAGAGAAAGATAAATTTGGCTGCTTGGATGCTGCCATAAAGAGATTAGCATGTAGCTTCTCTAGCCTACTAAAGTGTTTTATTGTCAGCTTGTACCTTACACATATATTTCACAATGGACAGATCCCTGGAATTAGTACACTTGAAGTGTTTTAATGGAGATAGAATCTATACTTTTCTTTGTAGCACATTTCTAAAGAAAAAAATAGTATCATTCTTTGAAAAATGAATGAAATCTCACTGATTCTCAAGCAAAAGTCCCAGAATTCAGTTTATAAGTGGCTCCTCAAAGTGTGACTAGAATGTGAAATATAAGCTTTGTTATCCAAAGTTTACCATACAGTACTAACTGTGGTTTCTCAACCTTGGCCCTGTGGACATTCTAGTTAATAAAACTCTTTGCTGTTGAAAGATTGTCCTCCGCAATGTGAAATGCAGGGCTACATCTCTCACACTTGTGAAGACCCGAACTTCTTATGCATATTTACAGATTACCAAATGGCCTCTGTTTGTGAGACAGAATATATACCCATTCATTAGCTATCAATAGCTATAAAACAAATCACCCCAGAGTTGGGCTGTTGGAAACCAGACACACTCGTTACCTCACAGATTTGTGAATCAGGAACTGGACTACACATGGGTCACTGTGTAAGACACTTTCAGGAGACTTAATCAAAATGGTGGCCAGAGTTATGTCTTGTCTGAGGGCAGAAATGGAGAAGGAGCCCCTCTGAGCTCCTCTGTAGGTAAGTACAGTTCCTATAGAGCTGTTCTTGGAAATGCTTGAGCCTCAAGTCCCCCCTGGCTGTTGCAGGGAGACCACCCCTAAGTCTCTTCTATGTGGACCTATTTGGAGTCTATTCTATTTCAATAGCATCTCTTCTGTCTGATTTATTTTATTATAGTCTATTTCATTTTTAAAAGTGATGGTCAAAACCCACTGACTCATTAAATTGATTTCATGTTTTTCTAATTGCTACTGACTGTCTGGAAACCACTCCCCACACCAGCTTGCTCAAGTTCTCATTTATAAATAATCATCCCCAAAGATCAGGCAGAGTTCAGAGGCACAGAAACAGTC
The DNA here is from genome assembly GCA_004027455.1 of Hydrochoerus hydrochaeris. Classification (NCBI taxonomy): domain Eukaryota; kingdom Metazoa; phylum Chordata; class Mammalia; order Rodentia; family Hydrochaeridae; genus Hydrochoerus; species Hydrochoerus hydrochaeris. The sequence goes on along the minus strand of PVLA01000462.1, from coordinate 436,608 downwards.
TCTCACTGTGCACTGCTCCTATGGAGAGCTAAGCCAGATAGTTTTAAATGCCCACGTGAGTAAAAGCTTTTCTTCTCCTAATTACCCTCACATCATGATTTAGCATTATTAATGATAAGCCTCCATGTACTATGATGATAAAATGGATTTTCCTGTTATCTTTTTTTGCAACCACTGAACACGCCACAGCATTTTTGTCTATTTAATTTCAGTTCCTCAATGATCGATATAAATAGTAAGAGCACTGTTACCACAAATAAAATCCAGCAGATCCATCTTCATAACACCCTGTTTTCCTGTAGAATTTTCTACAGAAATAAGCTGTAAATGGACAGCATTGATATCTTTTTGCAAGAAAATCATCAAAGAAAAGAGAGAGACATTTAAATTTTGTTCCATCAATGTTAGTCTAACACATAACAAAATAGGAAAAAAAAATGAGTCAACTGGTCCAAATTCACTGACATCTCTATGAGTCAGATCCTTTAAAATAACTTTTTTACCCAAAAGGCATGTGGAGTTGCTTGTTAGTCATTAAATCTGCATAGACTACAGAAAAGTGCACTTCCCCGATATTTAGGTGTATGTTACTTTTAGGCCCAAAGTGTCTCCCAATACTTCTAGTGAGTTTTGCCCCAGTCCTTCTAACACCCAGGTACTGCAGGTAAACAAAACATCTACTCACGTCTACATGGCTCGAGGACAGCTACCTGTGGACCTGAGAGCAGTGATAGAAACGGGCCCATTTTAACATGGACTCCAGTTCCTGCCCTAATTAGCACCTTGAGTACTTACCAGCCGTCTACGAAAAACAAGTGAGACAGGTCAGCATGTCTTTTGGGTATGTCAAAAGCTAAGGTATTTCTCAATTTCTCAATGGTATTTCTCAATCTTTTCTCAAGATTTTATACACTTGCTTAAGTGTAAAAGTAGAATTACATTCTTCTTTATTTTTGAAAGACTCTTGAAAAGTGAAGAAAAAAAGACTAAAGTGTATGGTACATAGTTTTAGAACTTGTTTTAGAAAGAATAATAATAATAATAAAACTATCAGAAACATAGCTGTAGATTTCAAAGTTTTAGTTTCCAGCGATTAGTTTCAATATAAGCTATAATGGCATCAATATCTAAAGATTCTGTGTCTAGCTGCATGGCTTTTTGTACCATGGGACAGGGTCTGAAAACGCTGCGTCCCAGGGCGTTTTTCCATGTGACCCACCCTGTCAGCACGCGAGGTGAGGAACACGGCGGCAGCGGGGGTGACAGAGGAATCCGGAGGAGGCGCTGCGCTGGGCTCACATGCTCGCACCCCAGGGTTGCTCTCTCTCCTCTTACCCTGGCTCTCCAGAGCGCTGACCACTGAAGACCAGAGTCTGTCCAGCTGGGGTTGGGGCTCTGCAAGGAACATTCTCCAGCCCGCCAGGTAACAGCTGCTACACGTAGGTTCCCTTTTCTAAGCTAACTCACTCCAGTTTTTACACTTTCCAAAACCCAAAAGATTAATTCCTGTGTTAAATTGTTCTGTTTGAAATAACTAGCGTAGTTTATGTTTTTTTTCACTATAAGCTCACTATCTAAAACTTAGGTTTAAAAATTATCTTTGGCCACCTAGTATGGGGATAGTTCTAGGTATATTATTTAACTTATCTCAACTTTATGTGTAATAATATGATAAGAATAAAAATAATATCAGAGATATGAGGAAAAAATTACCCAAATTGTACAACTGTTAGAAATTTTAATAAGATGGTATATTTACTGCACAAGGCACATAGCAGCATTGAAAATTATTATTATCGGCAATATCTTAATAGATAGTCCCATAGCAATTTTTTATATCTAATAGATCAATTATACATGCAAAATAGTAAAGTTAACTGAATTAATATTTAATGGAAGCAACAAACAGGTAGTTCAGTTCATTGAATGGTGGCTTAATAAGTATCATTCTTATTTTGAAGTTTTACTTGAAGGCTAGTCACGCTCACCCTGGTATCTTACACATGTAAATATCAGGCTGAGCAGATGCTGAGAATATCCTGTGACAGGTCTGCAGGCTGTGAGTGTGGAGATGGGGTGAGGGTCGCAGCCAGACCCCAGTGTGAATTGGAATGAGCAGGTCTTTGGGTGTAGTATATGGATTGTACTTATTTTCAAAAAAGAAAATATATTAAATCTGTATTTACCACGTAAATTATCTTTCAGAAACTATTTTTTAATAACTAGAGATTTAAAGGAAGTGAAAATATTATAGAGATCTGATGTGTCCATCTTCCAACTGTCTCAACAGATACAGTTTACATAACTTTAACACAGCATCCAAAGCAGGAAACTCACAGTGGATTAAGTAGATATTATAATGTTATTGTAGCCAGTACCAAAATCAACTGTTAAATAACCTCAAAATTCCTATTTCCCTTAAGTTTCTTTCTCCGTCTCAGTTCATATTAGAGGAGTCTTAGATATTTCTGATAGATGTGGAAAATCACACCAAAGAAATGTAATTTTGCTTTGACCATCAAACACAATTTGTAACCTTCTGAAAAATAAAGTTTCTATGTTGCCCTTATACTTACCTTTTTTTCATGTTCCAGGATTTTTTTTCTTTATCCTGCCTGTTTGGATCTAGAAACTTCTTTTAGCTGTTCTTTTAAAACAGATGTGCCAATGGCAGGTTCTCACAGTTCCTCCACTTGAAAATTTGTTGACTTTCCTTTCATTCATCAAGGATTTTTCACTGAAGACAGTCATTTCACTTGAATTGTTTTTCTCCTATTCAGAAATTGTTTTCCCTGTTTTGTTTCTTAAAACACTTTCTTTGTCTTTGTTTCAGAAGCATAATTTGATTTCTACTGATATGGCTTTTTGGGAGAGAAGTTATGCTACTCATGAGAAATTAGAATTTCACTCAGATTCTAAACTCTGTAGGTGCATGTCTGTCAACAAGTTTGTGAGATTTTAGGCCATTATCTCTGAGCAATTTTATAGCTGTACCCTTTTTTCTTTTCTCCTTTTGGAAATCTAATGTCAAAAAAGTCAAATCTTTTCTTGTAGTTTCATAAATTCCTGAAGCAATTTTCAGTTGGTTTTTCAGTCCTTTCTTTCCTTGTGTTTGTATTGGTTACTTATTGTTATTTTGTTTTCAAGTTTTCTGATTTTTTTCCCCCTTATGTCTTTCTCATTATCCTGTTGAACTAATTTATTGAGGATTTTTTGCTTAGGGTCATTGCAATGATTTTTTCCTGCAATTTCTCTTATTTTATTTTATTTTTTTTATATCTTGGTTGAAACTTTCTACATTTAATTTGTCTGAGTCATGATGAAGTTTATATTCGCTTTTCGAGACTTTTCTATAATGGCTGATTTAAGTCTTTTATCAGATAATTTTGGCAGTTGTCCCCAACTCCAAGTTGGTAAATATTTTTTCCCACCTTATTGGTATTTTCTTGGGAGTTTGTATAGCAAGTTAGTCTTGATCATATCCCCGGAAGTTTGATTGTATCCCCAGATTTGGGTCTCTGGATGGATCATGGCACTATGTTGCTTGTCTGGATAATTAAGCCTTCTGTTTTAACAGCCTTTCTCTGACATTGTGCCAGCTGGGGTAAGAAACTGGGCATCAAATTCTAAGCTCTCCACTTGACTGACACTGACAACACATAGGCTGGAGGCTCCTTATCGCCAGGACAGGAGGCACGACTCCTAGGCAGTGCTGTGGGATAGAATCCTGATTGAGACCAGCAGTGTATGGGGGTTCCCTTCGTGGACAACATCACCCTGTGTTCCTCACTCAGCAGTAGCTCACAAATGTGGATTGGATGCAGTTTTTCATCATGAGATTTGACTTAGATAAGGGTTATTGTCCAGAACTTCTCTCTTGCAATATGACAGGTTTTTAATGTTCCCTTTGATGTTTTCAATTTGCTTGTTTCTTCAGTTTCCTGTTGTAGATATTTGAGCCAAAACAAAATGAAACAAAACAAAACAAAACACCCCGCTATGAACTTTCACTGTGCCATTCCTTGAGCCCCAAGGCCATGCTTGGTGTGGCATCCTCTGTACTTTCAATGCCTTGATGTTTGATTTTAGCATGACCTTCAGGATTTTTAACTTTACTTCTCAGGAACAATAAAGTGAATTGAATCTATTTCATCTATGCTCAGGATCAAAAATCCCAAGACTGATCGACTTTGAAACAATAATACATGTGTAATAAATACTATTTTATTAATATTTTTTATAATGTTATGTTAGTATAAAACAAATTAGTGGTTAGAATTTTAATAATAAAAGTTTTCAGTCCCAAGCAGAACCAGCATTTCAGGCTTTGAGCTCTTGCTCAAGACTAATGTCCATGCTTCTAACATCACAGCAACGTCAGAGCCCAGGATTTTGGATGTGATCATTCCACTCTCATCCCTGTTAGCAGCCACTGATGTGACAAAATAGCATACAGGTTTTCTTTTACACTCCCTAAGAAAAAGAGCTAGTTTTAGCTGTTTTATACATGGCTAATAATAAAAGCATAATGTGAAAGTTGTTCAATCAAATGTTGTAAAAAATGAACATTAGAAAACATAGTTTCTAAGGACTTTGTTCAGATTGATATATCTCTGCTCCATAGATTTTGTTACTGTTCCTTATACTCATGATTCAAAGAATAATTCTTCATTAGGCAAATATGTTGCAATATGCAATGTCCAGGAGCAAAATTTACTCTTTCATTCCTATTCACTTATTCGCTAAATATTAAGTGGCAACTAAACTATATATGAGACATTGGGAATACAGTGTTAATAAAACATTTAATTTGTCCTCTAAGTGTTACAGCTTTGAAACTCCATATAAAGAGACTAGGAAAATACTTACAAAAGCATGTTGAAAGAAATATCTGAGAAAATAAGTTATGGGAATACCAAATCAAGCAATCTATGATCTCGGTTTGACATTCTGTCAAGTCTTGTTCTAGAATCATGTATTCCTATGTTAGCCCCAGCTCATCCTCTCTTTCAAACTTCTATTATATGCCAAACAGCAAGACAAAGGTAAGTCTTCACAGAAGATAAACTCTTGTGGAGTAATTGATTAGAAACATTTGCTCACAGAACCCCAATTATTTGTTCATATTTCAGAACTATCCAGTTAAAATTTTTTTGAAAAATATTTGCATTTCTATTACATAGTTTATTTCTCAGATTAATTGAGGATTTCAGGTTTAGTTTATGATCTACTACCAAATAAAAAGGTTCAATGCTTGGATCATCTTTGACTCATCCTAAAAAGAGCCAGAGGTCATAGTCATGTAGCGATGGCACACAGGAATTTCCTTGCCTGAGGACACCTTCATGGGGCCTTCGTGCTGCCGATGCTGTGATCCAGTGAGGAGACAGGCGCTTTTTGTTGGAAATAAGACCCAACACCAGCCTCATCATGTCCTGGTGATGTAACTTTAAACTAGGTACTTAGCCTCCTGTGCATTTCTTTCTGCTCTCCAAATTGGTTTGCAGTGAATATTAAACAGAATAAAACATGTACAATTGTGCTCACACACACACACACCCTGCCGCTGTTACCATTCTTGTCTCTGCCATGCTCTTCTGAGAGCCGCAGACAGACAATACCGTTGAGAAGGTTTGGGAATGCAGGTTAGGTTACAGGACATTCTCACAGCTGAGACTATAGTGATGACACAGGAAAAAAGAGGAAGATAATATTTTAGTCACTGTTGTAGTCGCATGAACCAATGTGTGTGAATAGACAGGTTCTGTCCTAGGGCTCCAGCAGTGAGATTGCTGAGGTGGAGCCTCATGCTGAGTTTGTAAACGTGGAGCCCAAAGAAGAAATCCAAAGTGCAACCTTGAAAAAAGATGCGCAGACCTGGACCACAGTTAGGCCCTGGGAGTCTGCAACCCCAGGTTTCCTCTAAAACTGAAACTGTAAGGACTGCCTTTATTCACTTCAAATGCTGCTGGAACTTTTCATGAATTGCAGATCTATCTCCTCCCAGTGTAAAACAAAATGGGTTTACAGAGAATATTCAAAGTATGAATAAAGTTATGTATAAAGTTTATAAAGTTATGAACCCTTTATTTTAGAAAAATAATACTTCTAAATAACCATTCCTTTTTTCTAATATGCATTCTACTTGTTTTCGTTTACCCCAATTAGAACAAATGTGTGTCTAAGCACCAATGACTGCATCATTTTTATACTTATTCCTTTTAAATGTTTATTTTTATCAGTACCTGTTTGCATTACCATCCCTTGGTTCCCCAGGCCACTTGCAAAAAATCTAACTTCCTGCCCTATTATGTACCTGTTATTTTTCCCTTTACTTACACTTTGAATTTTTCATCTAAGTAAAACCATGTGGTGTTTAATATTGTGTTTCTGATTCATTTCAATTAACAGTGTCTCAAGGTACTATATTCTTGTAGACTTTTACTTTGGTGTCAAAATTTATTTTAAGGGGTATTCTAGGAACAATTAACATAAAATTTGTTAAAAGCTTTCAATACACTAAAGAAATATATAAAATACAATAGATAACCAGTAATAAGAAGACTTTTTCATCAATTTTGCCTTATAATTTCTTAATTTCTGGCAATTAGTAGGACAAAAAGTGAATCAAATGTATCTCTCTAAATATTCTAAAATGTCAAAATTTTTAAGTACATGATTTTGATCTCTTCATGTTTAGACATTTTATTTATGAGACAATATCTGGAAATCTAAGTTCAGAGAAGTCTGGTCATCTTAACTGATAAGATGCTTCTTGATGGATTACACGTGCAAATAGTGCTTGCTACAAACAAATGTCTCACAGTCAAGTGAAATAAGCACTCCCTCTGTGTTTAAATTGGCTAGGCAGAATTAAGTGACATTAATAAGGAAAAATAGGCATTCTTTTTGGATCACTACTATGCTGAGTTCCTAACCGTCTTCAGTCTGTCCTTTCTCCATTCACTTGCTGTTAGAAGTTCTTTAGACCATAAAGCCCTTTTACTTTTCCCAAGGCTTACATTTCATTTGATGCTTTTCAGCAAATTCACTGTACTGCCTGAGAAAGCTAAATTTGCCATTTGAAACTAACTCCATATTCAAATACTTACACAAATAGTGTTATAAAAATGATTCATTCCAGAATCTTGACATTTTTGACCAAACTCAGAAAGCTAAGGATAGACAATACTACCATACTGAAGAGGAATTAGCAGTTAGGATCATTTTAACTGGAAGAAAATCAGTCAAAATATCTTATTTCTCTAAAATATTTCTTCCAATAAATCATTTAATATAACTATGAATAGCAAATATATTGCCAGAGAGAAAATGGTATGAACTAAGAGCTTATGACAGTAGTTAGCAATGAAGAACTAGCACATTAAACATTAGATCAAATTTGCCATCATACTGTAATTTAGGTTGTTTTTCTCAAATATGTTCTACATCCTTTCAAACTCATAATTGGTCATTGTGAACAACAGAGCCAGTATTTCAGGACTTGGTGGAAATTATCTATATTATACATATCCAGTATTACCAAATAATTTAGAATCTGTGTATTTCTTTGCACTTAATGAAGCTCATTATTTCTCCCGAACCCAGTAGTCACTAGCAAACACAATAGTAAAAGTTCCTTCCCCAAGCCACTAACTGAGCTATTGTCATGGAGAGTACATTTTATGAATTGATTTAAAGCAATCCTTTAGGCTCTAAGTAGCTACAGTAAAAAGTGAAGCTGTCCTATGTGTCAGTTAGTCTTACTCTAGTTAAATACATACCATGAAAAAGAAAATCATGCAGCATCTTAGAATCTGGGAAATCAATTTATGTTGAGAACAGAAATGTCTCCTTTATAAATATTTATGGGAAAGGACTTCAGATTATATGTTCAGCATTGAATGGTACATATTACTCTTATTAATGTTTCATAAACATTTGTACAGAAAACAATATGCTTTACTCTCCTTCTAAGTATTAAGTAGAGTTATTGCAGCATCTGCCTCCAATGGCTGAGTGCACAAGCTATTCGCACCTTGTCATAAATTCTGTGATGCATTAAGATGTCATTAAATGTACCTTCTGTGGTCGTCTCCTAATTTACATTCTTTGTAAATCATCAGGTAAAAATCAAAGGAACTGGGGAATAATCTCCTACACACTCCCGTCTGCCGCAAGTTGCGTGCCATTTATATTCTCCTTTATTCCAACCTCCAGCCGCCTCAAAGGCCTCCTCCCTGAGACTATGCACCAGAACACTTGAAAATACAGTTATAGACACAACTATTGATGGTGTTTTAATGACAACTACAACAATATGGAAAACAGGTTAGCACATTATAGAGGTGGTTAGAATTAGCATCTCTATTGTAAACGGAGGCTGCCTTTCTAACGCCTTGTAAGAATAAAGAAATCCTGAAAAATACTGGAGCATTAACAGTGACTCTTCTCTCTCAGCCCTGTTGTTAAGACTCTCACCATATGGAACTGCAGACTCTCAGCAGTGGTCAGGGCTTGAGGCTCACCTGGTGCAGCATACCCCAGCGTAGGACTCCTGTAGATTAGGGTCCATCTGATGTCTTTACACTTCCAGTAATGGGCAGTCCATAATTCCGTAAGAATGACCATCCAATTTGTCATTTGAATTAACTTGTTTTTGAGCTCTGGAACAAGAAACCTCATTTAATTTGTAATCTCTCATCTTTTCCTGTTTTACCATCATAACAATGGTGACTTTTTTCCCCAGCCTCAGCGGCCAGACTGTAGTTTTCTCCTGATGAGTGCCGCTTCTTTGTTGAGGGACAGTATGGCAACAGTATTTCTCCACTTTCCTTAGCTAAGGAGTTTTGCTCAGAAGCACAGGGCAGGACAGTGCAAAGCTGCTTAGCTGAGTCACAACTGCAAGGCTGTTGCTGCCGCTGGAAAACTGACTAGGAAGAGCACATTTGGGTTTTTAATAAACCACACTTAGAAAATTTTCTTAGAGAAAGATAAAAATTGTAATCTTAACCACTGTATTTGTATGCAGTTTGGATAAGGTTAGTACCCCACAGAAATTTAACATGAGAGATTTTTTTGAGCAATGTCATTGAAAATGGATAAATACATATGGATTTCCTATCCGAGCCCCAGGAAATGGGATGATGAGGAATAAGAAAGACAGCATAAAGTCATTACTGAAGAATACATGAATTCTAAATGAACTGTAATTTTGCCAGATTTAATCAATGTGTTTCGTTTTGAATTATTTCTTCCAATAGAGGTTATCTAATAAATAGAGTAATCTTTTACTTGTGGGTCGATATTTTCCCTAAGTATAACTTGCCAGTGTAATTATTCTAACTTCTAAAACAACAGAGGTCACTTTCATTGGCTCATCCTGGAAGTGTAATTTTTGAAGCATCTCTCAGAGAGGGAGACCTGGTCATCAAAGGATGGGGAATTTTTAAAATACTCTTTTTGCTAAAATCAGTTTTTGCAACTGCTCATACATCAGTTTTTTTGCAACAGTCGCCCTTGGACTGCTGTTGAACAGGACTTGACAGGAAATGTGACTTCTCTGCAAAATCTGACCCTTGCTAAAATGCTATTTCCTTTTACTTTTGTCCCCTAGAAAAACAATATGGTGTCCTAAAGAAACAAGGAGCAAGAAGATGGTAGGAGAGCCAAGAATATTCCTTTTAAAAAGAATTAACATGTGTGCAATGCTGTAGTTATCATTTTGCAACGTGTTTTCGTTTTGAGGCATTAGAGGCAATGCCAAAAAGCAGGTATCAGGAGAAAGTGTAGGCAGTAAAATCAAATCCAAGTATACAGTCTTCTCTGACATTTTTCTCCTCTTCCATCTGTGAGGTTTCTGTGGGCACATCAGTCTAAGAAACCAATTTCAAATGTCACTTTTACCAGAACAAAATCATATTTTCTATCAAATACAAAATAAGATTCATTCTCACTAATAACATGTATACAAGATTAAACCTGTGGTAAATCAGCTTTTCAAATAAAATTAAGAACCTGTTAATGTCAGAGAAAACAAGTAGACTCTTCTCACATGCTCTGATTTAGAAGCTAAACCTTCCTGGCCCCCTAATCAGTGATAATGATTTGGAAGGTTCTGAAATGAGCTTTTGCATTCAGGACGAGGCTGCAAACTGACACAGAAGAAGTTCACACAGAGAACCATCTTTTCTCCCCTTTCTTCAAAACCTTACACTTTTATGCATGAAGGATTTCACATGGCAAATATTAACGATATTTGCAGATATTACCAGGTCTTCAATTCAACTTCAGATTCACATAAATTTAAAGACAGAAGGCATCTCCAGCAACTGGACACTCAGTGGTAGAACCAGGGGGGACAGGTTTGGGTTCCCAAGCTCTACCAGTGATTTTTCATTTATACAGTACATTGAAAAGTAAAGCACCCTTGTATTTTTCTTTTTTTAATTTTAACCATGTGAGTTCTAGTACATGAAATTATAATATTTCAGCATGATAATGATATACAAAGTATGATCTAAAAATATAAAAGTATGATCTAAAAATATAGTGACTATTTAAATTAAAACATCACAGTAAACAAATATTTCCAAGAATAATAGGAAAAGTGTATTTAAAACAAGGGGGGAATATTTTGAGTATTTTGGGGATTTAATAACAATGTGTCTTTTATCCTAATAAATTTTTAATTTAAATATTAATTGTTTCTGTCACACTAAATGTATCTTATTTTGTTTTCTGTGTACTATGCATTTTATTAAATAATTCATATCCTTTATTTTGATTTAGGATGTTTGATAGTAAAAATTAAACTCTTCATACACACCTAGAAAATGACTATGACAAGTTTCTAAGGAACTTTCTGAAGTCTAATTTCAGAAGTACAGGCATTAGTGTAGCGTAGGCATCTGGTTTTGTCTATGCTTTCTTCCTTTTTATTTCTCTTTACTTATCAAGTTCCTTTTACCTCATATTATCCTCCTTTCTCAAAAGTACTTAGCTTTTTCTCTCTAACAGTTTGAATGGCCAAGAAGCTGATCACAACCAAATTCCTGAACCGTTTCCTCTTCATCCTCTTCTCCTCCCCCTCGTCTGTCCCCCTTAGGATCGGTGGGCAGGGTAAGCTGATGTCTTCTTCCTTGTTGTGAATTACAATGAAATTCTACAGAGTTCAGCTAAGGTCTGTTCTACACACACACACACACACACACACACACAGTCTACTGAAATAATCAGTTCCTTAAGGTTATGTTGTACATATTGCAGAATGGCACTTATGATTGATTGTAAATAAATAGTATTCTGATAGATTGAAGTGTCTGTGGTTGCCCAGTTTTCATGCAGTCTAAGAAGACCATTTCCTTCAATTATTCTTTCAGTGATTAGCCTTCACAAATTGTCATCAGTTTCTCAAGTAATTCAAAAGTGTATGACAAATGTTACCCTCTGTGTGGTTGAACATATTTGTATAGGAAAAGATTTGAAAATCAATTTCAAATGGTATAAAGAGTCCTTTGCTTTGGATCCAAGCAGCATTGTATAATGACAAAACTACTATAGACTAATAGTACAATTTAGTTTTCTCCAATAATGTAAAATCCAGAGAAATTACTAAACTCTCTATTCTGGATTTCTGCATCAAGACCCAAGATGCAAAATGACAGAAGGAGAGAGAAGGAAGCAGAGGAGGAAAGAAGCTCTTACCTGTGTTCTGTCCAGTCTGAGTGTCCTGAATAACTCAAACTTCCAGACACAGCCCAACCTAGTCGCTTGAGTGGAGTGGAAGATCGAATAGGGTGGGGCTTGTTATTTCTTTTATATGTAATTTAAATAGATGATTTACAATTTAATTGGGTATTACCAGTATTGGGTACTGAGTTTCTGTGTGTGCTTTTCTTTGAAAAGAGTTGCTTCTTTCTGAAAACCCAGAATCCTACAAAATATCCCAATGCGTAAGTTGTGTGCTATTGAGATTGCTGCTCACGGTCTCTTAGGCTTTAAAAAAAGTGTCTAACTGGCTTTGCTTCTCAAATTCTCTGGCTTCTGCAGAGTCCTGCAGTCCACACAGTAGCCAGGAGAAGGCCTATTCCCGGAGCCTTCCACAGTGGGCTCATTGGCTGCTAAAGAGACAGAAGCCTTAATCAGCGGAATCTGGCTGCTCACTGCTTATAGCCGTCTGCTTCCTGCCTTCCAATGGTCCCTGTACTCACATGAAAAGTATGAGACACAATTTTTTTTTTACTTTATTTCTATTATGTGGAAAGAGTCTAGAAGAAGCTGGAGAAAAAAGAAAAACTCCTGTGTATATCAATGCATTCAAAATTACAAATTTAAGAATTGCCATATAAAGAAGAAAACATAACTTGATGAAGCTTCTAAAAATCAGTTTTACTTTAATCGGGTATCTTTGTCTCCTCCAAAGGGAAGTGGGACTGTAGGCATACAATGTGTAATAGTGGGGTTGCTGAATTATGAAAAATAAATCTTTAATTTAGCATCGAGAGGTGTTTTTCCTGTGTCAAATATTGAATTAGACGTATTTGTCCTCAATGACCTCACTTTTTGCTGGATTCTTACTGTTACTATCCAATTGCAGTCAATTCTCATGCCAAAAGGAACAACAGAGCCCGTTAGAGACTCTACAGTCTGTTAGATCTTGTGTAGAGAAATGCGTGTGGCTTTCTAATTCTCTGTTTTCATCTGAAAATCCATGGCCATCCTGGTTCAACCAGAAGTCCCTCTGCCATATTCTTCTGGGCGGAACTATTTAAGAAACTGTTCATGGATGAGGACTGAACCTTACTGCTTACCCAACTTTTAAATTTCACCTATGATAGATATTTTACTTGAAGGAAATACTTATTAAATCAAAAATCTTACATCTGTTTTTTTACATAATGTTTAACCCATTAGATCACATTAAGATTGTTTGTACATGGACAAACCCTGCAATAGTTTTGGCATTGTGATCTCAGAAGTAAAATAAATCAAATCATTTCAGTACCTCTGCAGTACAGCTGTGGCCACCTGCATGTGAGTCTCTGAATTAATAAGAATCTGTCATCAGGGAAATATTCAAGGTCATCACTTCACAACAGAACAAGAGCACCAGGAGGCCTTAAAGGGTGGGTGACAAGGCTTCACAATGCCATGAAGCTCTCAGGCCATTTTTGTTTTTCTGCCCCTCACACTTCCATGTCTATCCACAAGAAGAAAGACTCTGTCTGAGTCCCGTGCTCATGTTGCAGCAAGAAAGGCAGTGAAGGGAGAGGGCGAGACTCCACGCATGTAACTCGGTGACATTCAAGTTGTTCTCCGGGCCCCACCGACAGCGATCTTGTGCATCACATTGGTCAAGACTATACTCACACAGTCACAGATAACAGAGAGGGGCTGTGGTTTGTCTTCAAGCTATTCACAGGGCTAAATGAACCAAAAGGTGCCTGCACAATCTTCTCTTAGAAAGGCTGATTAGTAGTAAGCAGTCATTTTGAATAGAGTGGTCTATGATATACTAGATGTTTCATTTGATTATTTTTATGGCTTTATACTTTGATCCTGTGTGGTGTCTCAATTACATTATTTCCTAACTATGTATTCTCATAAACAGCACAGCTTAATAGATTGGCAAACATAGACTCAATAATGTATAGAAGAATGTTGCTAGGTGGTTTTAAAAAATGAACTGAGGCAAGCCTAACTAATTTATTTGAAATTATATTAAAATAATTTTTAAGATGAATGATGTAACTCTGTAAACTTCTTTTACTCAAGTGACACAGGCAGGAAGCTAAAGGCTTCCTGAGGAAATAGTCATGATTCATATTATGAAGAGATTAATAGCATAACACTAAATATCTGAAAATAATATTATGCATCAGGAAAAATAATTAGATTTTGGTTCAGCTTCAGTGATGAATACATTTGACATCTGTAAAAGTATTTCCTTTTATTAAATAAGAAAAAGTGACTTTATATTTCACATCATATTTATTTCAATTCAATAAACATAATAGATATAAATACTGCCTTCTGAAATAACAACAAAGTAGTAAATTTTTTAGTGAAATCCAAGGGCATTAGAAACTCAAATGATATCTCTAGATTAATTTAAAATAATCAGTAACCACACCTATTGAGCTATTGGTAAATCTTCTGTAATAATCAGAGTACGATGTCAGTAAACTACTTACATTATAAGAAGTGTGAACTATATGAAATGTGTGTATGTATGTGTGTGTTTAGCAATTATTTTTTTCAGATGTTATGGTAAAACTGGAGCACTTGTTTTATAGGACATATACTAGGCTACTCAGTTGTGATAAAATTATTATAGCAACCTTTAGGTTTTCAAAAAATTTATTTTGAGATCATGAAATACATCAAAATAATTACAAAGATTGGTATAGTCCCAAACTCCCTTAAAAATATTTTTACCCTTGTACAATGTCCACAACAAACTTTGAAATTACATGCAATATCAAAACCACATGTGTACTTGTAATTAGTAGAATAGATTATACTTATACTTCTAGAAAAAAATCAAATACAGCATGTCCCCTATTTAACAATTGCAGTCCCTTCAGGGAGAAAGTTCCTACATTGGATTTGTTCAGAAGTCAGATAAAGTTAGCCTGACACTTTTGACACACTTCTGGGCATGCTGAGCTGTGAGGTAGGCATTGCACTGCTGCACACTGTCACACTGTACAATGAACACATGCAGCACAATTGGTCAAAGTCTGGCAGATGTGTGAGCTGTTTGTGTGATTTGTTCACATCTAGGAATATTCCTAACTTGAGATCCGTTTGAACTTATGAAACTTAACATCAAAAGACTTACTGAAACAAAAATATGTTAAACCTTTACGAATCTGATAGGAGAAAATGTTTCTGACTAATATTAATGAGAAAAAATTATTTTCCTAATATTTCATAATCACAATACCAAAAAAAAAACCTCACTGTTTCAGATCCTGACATATATTCCACTGTTAACTGTGATACAATTGTGACTGCCACTATTAACTTTGATTTAGATGATTCTTCTCAAACTGAGAATTAGATGCAGACTAGAATATTACTGGACATTCCAGTGCCCCTCTGTCTTAGGGCAAGGTTTGAGAGAGATGATCATGAAAACCTGTAACCTGAAAGAGGTCATTTAGCCCAAATGAACAACCAATAATGACATAGCCTCTCTATCACATTCAACTGCTCATCATCCATTTTGTGCAAACCTCAGAACCTAAAATTTTTCCATGTTTTTACTAAAGCATGTGCTATACAAAAATAGGAATCAACATATAGACAAATTTCCTTGCACACAGAATTTCCCCCGCCTTACTTGAGATATGGCACTTCTACTAATACTCTTCTACTAAAATGACTACTGTACCTGGCTCCTTCCCACTCTCAGGTCCTTTTGAGGCAAGAAAGACTGAAGCCAACAAAGCAGCAAGCACTAAAGAACAGCAAAATGTGTGTTTACTGGAAAAAATAGCAGAAAACCTTCCCTGCTGTCAGGGAGAGGGTTTCCAAAATGTGGAAAAGCCACAGACATGTAATTCCAGGGGCTTTCAGACAGTTTTAGGTGTATCTGATCCAGTGGAATGCAGGGACACTCCTGGCTGCCAGGAGGCCTCTGTCAGAGGAGGAAAGAAGGTGTCTCCTTCGCATCTCACCACCTGCAAGTGTCTCCCTTTTGTCCTTGCATTCCATTAGTTCCTACATGTTCATTTTATTTAAAAAATTATTTGGACTTTTGTTGATTCGCTTAAACCCTATTAGTTCTCTTCAGGTTATCTATCAGGAGCTTCTAGTCAATTAAAATTGCCAGGTAATTCTTGCTTGTAACTTAATTAAGCCAGTTCTCTCAAATCATGAGAAACATTTCCAGTAGTTGTGTTGAAACCTAGATGCCTTGTAATCATTTACTATCCTAGTGAAATAATCCTGACAAAATAGGAGAAAAGTGAAGACTAAGGTTCAGGAAATAAAAAAGATCTGAAAGAGTGAGTGAGAACTAAAAGAGTGAGAAGGAAGAAAGGAGGATGGAAGAGAGGAAGGAGAAATTTAGTTGTGATAAAAAACACATCTTACTACACTATTTTCCCCTATGCTTCCTCTTGAGATGATAATGTCAAAAAAAATTTTAATCACTTGCTAAAATGTTCATGGATGACTCCTTTCTAACAGGAGAGAGAATAACAAGAGAAAGCACAGAATTGTATTTAATGTAAGTTCTGTGCGTCCTGGGAGATTTCAGATTATGCAGGTGCTTCTAGAGGTGAGCGCTGATGCTTTGGGGGAGGTTGGGAGTGCCTGCCCCTCTACATGCCTGATAATGCTCCTCCAAATTTGCCCTTTTGTTTCAGATTAAAACCCTCCAGAGAAATTTATAAGAAATCAGCCCAAATCCATGTCATAAGGTCTCATTCTTTTGAGATGACACAGTAATAACACATCTTCAGCCTAACGGCTTTTCTGTCCACCACATTTTAAACATATGTGGCCTTGCCCTGAGGGTGCTCAATACTGCGCCCACCTCTGTTTGTGATGATGCCGCTCCCCACGAATGTCTCTGAAGACACCAGTTGCATTGTTTGGAAAGCCATTGCTTTGGGAATGGTCAGTGCTCTCCTTACCTGCTATAAGTATAATTTTCTTCACTCTTCAACTCCTGGCTATGCTCATCTGTTTTCCAAAAGTGAGGAGTGAATCCACTTCACTGCGTCACACAAAGACTCGGGGGAAATGTGCATTTTTACAGACAGGCATGCACATCATCAGAAGCCAAAAGGTGTGATGGGGCTGCCAGGAGCTTGACAACCTAGAGAAGTCTTTTCATTCAGGTTCCGTTTGGTGCGGTTGTGTGACCTTTCCTTCCCCTGGGAACAGGGCAGAGCATCTGTCACGTGAGTCTTCAGGGAAGAAAGCAGAGATAACAAAGGAAGGAGACTGAGTAAGTGTGATGGTTAATCTGGACTGATTGACTTGCAAAACACTGAGGAGATTAACAAAGGCCACTTCTGGAAGTTTGCCCACCCTCCCAGTAGGGGCCTCTGGCCTGAGCTGGGAGGAGAACCAGCAGCTCCAGAGATCCCACCATGAAGGGACTCAGGTTATAGCACACACAAGGCAGTCTACCTGCCCTCCAGTAGGGCCTCTGGCCTGAGCTAGGAGGAGAACTAGCTCTGACCATGGAGGGACTCAAGGCGCAGCACAGAAAGGCAATTTGCCTGCCCTCTCGGTAAGCACCCTTGGCATGAGGCAGGAGAAGAATCACTCAGCAGCTCCCAGGAGCTTACTGGTGAGCAGGCTAAGAATCAACCCACCACCACCACCACCATTAGCAAGTGAGCCGAAGATCTAGACATCTCTTGAGAGGTTGACCATAAGCAATGTAGTAAATAGGGGGGATTTCCTTCTATCATCTCTTTGAAAGCAAATATTATCACTGTTTTGCTTTGTTCTGATTAATGATATTGCTCTATTCAAGGTTCTGTTTTGATAAATTCTATAATGTCCTGTATTTCCTTTGATTTGGCTGTACTTGATTGAAAGAATAACTGTTGTGAAGGTAACGGGATATACTATGGTACCTACCACTGTTATGCCAGTAACCTGTTGAGGGTTTCTGCATCAGTTTCACTGCACTCTCTCAGATGGCTTTGTTCCGTCTTGTTCTGTTGTATTTTGCTAATAATAAAAAATTAAAATAGACAAAAAATAAAAAGTAAATAAAAAAACAGAGCAGTAAGATACTGAGGAACTGAAACACGATATAACTAAACAGATAATGGACTTGAAAAGCAAATGGAAGAAAAGAAAGCACTCTAAAGGATATAACTGCATGTATGTTTAAGTGTGTAGGATTGATGATCATGTTGCTGGGTTTTTATTGGACCATTGAACAGAACTGTTCACAGCCTCACTGTTTGAATGTCCACCTTATATGTTTTAATTTTATTATAACTTGAACAACTATATCTAGAAGACAATATGTAATTTATCAACTAGTAATTTCTGTTTATTTTTTTTCTTTTTCTTTGAAATTCTGTATTGTTTGTTCTTTTTTTCTGTTTTGCTTTTTTTTTCTCTTTAAATAAAATTTTTAAAAAATTAAAAAAAAAAAAAAAAAAAAACAAAGGGCACTTCTGGGTGTGCCTGACTGGGACTGGGGTTGTGGCTGGGAACTGAATCTGACCCAGGCCTTTCCTCTTGCCCTTTTCCTCACTGCCATGAGTGAAGAGTTGTCTTCTGCCGGAGACTCGGGCTTGGCAGAGCGGGAGAAGTGGGCACTACACACCAACAGAGGAGGCAGACATATTAACCGTGGGTACAGAACAGCAGCACCCACACCTGCACCCACTACCAGTCTCCTAAGGAGAGAACACTCCAAGCCCTGCCCTGCATGCCAATCTTCCAGCTCAAAATCAAGTGGGACTGGTACAGGGATTCAGAGAGGCAGACCTGGACAGCAAATGAGTGGACCTGCCAATCACAAGATCCCCGGCAATGCAATGACCCATGTGGAGGACTTCCCAACACCACGGAGACAGATGTGGACAGCATCATAAAGGAAACAGCTGCCAGGAAAGCTGCTGTCCCAGGTTACTCACGTTTCATACCTTTGAACATACTTGTTTTGTTTGTTTTTATCCTTTTGTTCTTTGTTCATCCCAAGTTCACTCTACAGATCTGGTTTTTTTCTATACCCATTCACCTCACACTTTTCAGATAAATTTTTGGTACCATTCTTTGCTTGTCTCATGCAATTCTTTGTTTAAGGCAAGAAGGACCTGAGGTAGTTTTGATTGGTGAGCCATTTCTCACAGAGTGCCTCAGGGACAGGGCCACCTGGGCCAGGCGATTGCCTGTGCTGCTCCTGTCTTGTTCTCGGAGTGGGCTGCTCTGCTTGCAGCACTTACCTTCTTTTTCTTCAAAGTACTCTTTTCTTCCTGAACATTCCTTTTGTGATTCCTTTTTCCTTTTCTTTTTCTTATTTCTGACCTAAATTAAATAGCAGTCCTTCCCAGTAATCCTCCGCATCTGCCAATCCCGGGCTAATGCATTGGTAGGGACAGTAAGAAGCTGGAGGACACTCTCGTCCTCACACCATCAAATAACTCACCGTTCCCTCATTCTGCCGCAAATCACCCACTGTGGATGGGAACCTTTGAAGCTTTGAGCCAAATTACAGAAAAATCTAGGTTCACAGACTTAATGTGTTTGTACAGTATTGGAAAAGATGACCGTATTTGTGTTTGTGTGGGAAAGATGGCTGGGGTTGTGTTTGTCACCTGATGTAGAATTGGCAAACAGAAACAAACATGTTCCAAACTCTTCTGCTTACAAATCAAACTGCTTGCAAACAAAAGCATTTGTGAGACAAGGTACTACTGTAAACCCTTCTTCCCTTAACCTGTATATATCAGATAATTTGTCATAGGAACCAAAAGGTGACCAGTGCCCTTCCTCCTGCAGTTTTTCCCATTTCTGTTCAGTTTGCAGTAGTGTGCCAAGATTCCGGTTTGGGGCATTGCTCGTAAGCTCTGCCAATAATTATGATGACTACTACTTCATAATTGCATCAATATGATAAATATTTTTATAAAAACTTTCTTTGTGACAATACAATTACAGTGACGGCCCTGTTAAGTACAAACTATAATTATGTATGTTTTAGAAATGGTGAACCTGAGATGAAGGACTTGGCTTTCTACATTGGAACACAGCAGGTAATGACAAAAGAATGTATTTAAATACAAACAAGTATATTCTAGCTTTTAAACAACAGTCCATGTAGCTTATAATATATAAGGCTGTGAACTCAAATTCAGCCTCCATAATGTATTGTTTCTTTTGAATTATTTTAGTCTATCACATACAGCAAATAGTGAGCTGATTTTTATTTAGCCTAAATATTCATTTCTTACAGAATCAAAGGTCAATTATGTTTCTGTGCATTGGAAATCAATACATGTTCATTTACTAAGTATCTGTCTTGAGGAGAAATATTTTTGAAACATAATAAGATGTTAATGAAAAAATAACTACACATCTCTTTTCTTTATAAACATTTGCATATTTAAAGAGCCAGGTTAGCAAAAAAATAGATGTCACCTTTTAATGTTTGCCTTTCATTCATCAAAGCAGTTATATACTCTTAAAATACTTGCTTTTGACTAGGAAAAAATTTTTTAACTTATTTGAAATTAGTATGCAGATTTAATATGAATTTATTGTCAAATGCAGATCTGAATCACTGTTAATTTTATGAAGATAGCTACTGGGGGGCAGTGACTATTACAGGTGTCCATTTTTAGAACAAACATACATTACAGCTCTCGTCTCTGTGGAGATTCACTTTCCATTTATCTGAAATGCTTCATTATGCTGCATTATTTGTTATAAACAACTCATTGTTCTGTCTGGCAACCAGATGTGCTGAAGACAACTCTTTCACTTAAGGTAAATTATGTGAGAAGGAAAAGAAAAAAAATCACCACATTGTATATCAATAGAATGTAAGCTAAATTGTTCCATATAAAAATACTTAAGGGTAATTTGAGAATCTTTAAGACAAGTATATCTTCCTAGAACACCATTATTTTTTATTTGTTTTAAGAGAAAAATTGAATTCTTGCTTTGAATATATAATAGGATTTGGAAAAATGCTCATAGCTAGTTATATGTGCATTAGACAGGATCCTACTGGCCTGCAGGAAGTATTTTGTTTTTTGAAGATGTATTAAACCTGTGTTTAGAGTGTGGTGCACAACCATTTGAGAAAAACAAAGTAACAGTTTAATCTGATGGCGCAGGAGAGTAGCGTAAGTACATATAATGGGTAACTGTTCTAATGGAACATTTTTCAGAACAGCAATTTTTTTTTATTTGCTTGACATGTCTGTCACCATTACTAGTGGCATAAGAATGGCTGCTTTTATACTCATTTGTAACCATAGCTGTGCTAGGACCTGGGATCTGACTTTGTGGCTGTAGTTCCTGGGGAGAGAGTCTTATCAAGGAACGCAGCTATACAGACAGAGCAGAAAACTGTGCAAGATCATACATAGGCTCACCTAATAGGTATAATTACACAACCTAGAAATACCCAGAGTTTACTTTTCTACCTGGCTACAAATTATGTAAACAGTTATTCATGTGCTCTGTGACTGTGAAGCTAGACCTACAATCTTACTTTCATTTGTTGCATTACAATAGGTTTCTATGGTCTAAAAGTAGAATTTATTTTAATGAGAGACAAAATGAAGGAAGGATAATAAGAATATATACATGTAGGGTTAAGATTTTGAATACATAAGTAAGTCTATCTGCCTTATTTCCTGTCCTGAAAGGTCTGTTAGGACCAAAGGGGAAAAAAAGCAGCTCATAGTCTGATTGTTGAGTCATCTTGTCCAGGAGGGGTACTTTGATTTTGTTGTTATCGTTGCTATACAATTTTCACTGACGTATTTAGAAGAGTATATATCAAATTTGAACTAAGTATATTGATGAAGTTGTTTAGCTTCATATTTCAAGTTCTTTTTAAAGCTATATATTTTCATAGAGTATTACTCTCACATGCTAACATCTGATTATTTCCTCAGATTAATTCTAGTTTACTTTTTAAACATACGAGAAACTATAAATAGAGGGCAAACTGAAAGACAGATAATCGGAAGTAGGGAGACAGATCCTTCTCTAATGGGAAGGGATCAGGAGGTGGGGGTGAGAGAAGGGAGAGGAAGAAGAGGAAAGGAATAGACATGAGTCCCACAAACATGTACAAACAATAATAATAATAATAAATATATATTAACCGAGCTGTACAAGATGGAGGAGAAATTTGTTTTCATTTCTCTTTAATTTGGGGATTATTTATATCTACAAGCAAATGAAGACAACAATTATATATTACATAAAGAAAATTATATAGAGAATGGAAAATATGATTAATCAAAATTACTATAAAATAACATTAATTAATCTATGGATAATGTTCCCATGTGTCTAATTAGAAAAGTAGTCTTGCAATGTGATGGTAATAGTTTACAGTGAATTTTTTACAATGGAAAAAAGGTAAACTATATAATTGTTACATCTTAAAAATTAACTTTTGTTACACATAAGTTATGATAAGGCATATGTGTGTGTTCAGCTTGTTTTTTAAACAGTTGTAATCCAATTGTAACTGTAATCAGCTATTTTGTATATGACCAATTGCTGGAAGGTAGTAATAGGTGAATGGATTTGAAACCAACTTTGTAAAATTCTGAGCTAAAGAGAATACACAGCCACAGTCAAGTTTAGATAAAGCTGTCACGGACAGGATTTAAAATGGGATGTGTTTACCTGCATTAATAGGAATCATATTCATTCCTCCGACACAGAAGTGCAGCTACACGAGGCCTGGAGCGCAAGTTCGGGCAGGCAGGTGACGTGGCTGCTGCTGACGCCAGGCCGTGCACAATGCTGAATGCACATTTCACCCCTGAGCTACAGCCCCCGCAAGGAAGTAGCTCTTTCGCTCAAATTTATTTTTCAATAATTGAAAACTAGATGGCTAGCAATAACAAGAAATGATAGCTAATATTCATAGCTTTTTTGTGATGGGCCTTTCCTGAGTTACTTATACATATAACAAATTGTCTCATCCCTGAAAAAAACTTTACATTTGGTGTTGTTACCCTAACTAGTGCAGTGAAAACGGCACAGGCTGATAGTGCAGACGTGGGATTCACAGTGGAACCACTGACCAGAGTTAAACTGTGTCCACAGTGTGGCACTCATCTAGGGGAAACTTAATGGCTTTTGGGAGCTGGAGCCACCCATCCTTAATAGACCAAGAATGGTAAGACAGCCCAGACCCTGTCTAGCCAGATTCCAGCTCCTCCTTATGCAGTCTAAAGACCATTTGCTTTCCTGAAGCAAACATCTTGCACACATGTGTTACCAGGCCTATACGTGCTTAGCAATGATCCCCAAGTCACTGGCCCTCCCCTGAAATGCATTGGTGCAGTAGCAGTTATGCAGAAAGAGAAGCTCCAGTTAGCAAAACTCACACAGCACAATGATTCTTGAGCACTTATTTCATACCAAATGTTTCCTGTCACTTAATTGAACATTCCTAGTATTCAAATGATGTAAGAAATACTATTACTATCATCCTAATATCCTTGTCATTAAATAGAGGTTTAGAGACATTGAATGATTTGTTCAATTTACTAAGTTAGGAAAATACATAACCAAGATATGAACCAAAGATTTTGTGATTCAAATTCTAGATGCTCTTATGTATAAAGAAAACGATATTTCCAGAACACTGACTGCAGTGCTATCCAGTGTTTGGATTGCCATATTGTTGTATCTGAATGCCTATTTTATCATCTAGATTACACTGTAACTACTCAATCCCCTCCTTTCGTTCTGATGTATGTTGTTTCATTTATTTTCTGAAAATTCTAGTTTTTGACCAAAAGAACTACCCTATCCAGATTTTCTGTTACTCAAACATTAAGAAACAACTGAAGAACTGGACTGACAATCAGATTTTTCTTCTGTATGAAAACAAGGTCATTACATTTTTTCTCACGAAGACACTCTGTGTCCTGAGAAAATGGCTTTACAATACACACAGCTCAAGATCGACAACACTCAATATTATATTTGTATATTAGCATATTCCTGTATTCGATTTCTATTTCATTATCTCTTTCTTTGAAATTCAATGGTTACACTGATAACATTTTATATATCTTCTCTGAAATTTCAAAATACTTTCTATTTGGATCGTATAAACATTTGTTGCACAGTATGTACTTAAAACACCAACAGAATGCATTGATTTCAGTACTCCCATATTACACATTTAAAACTCTGCCTGGCGTTTTAAGCATTCTGAAGCAATGATACCCTTTCTCTTCCCAAAGTTTTAAAAAATGGTAGTGTCTGACATGCAGAGAGCTGAGTTATATGATGAGCAAGTGCATTGCAAGAAACATTGTCAGAAATGATATTTTTACCTGCTACACAAATGGAAAGAAAGCATAGGCCTCTTTCACCGTGTGTCTTTCTTAAAGTGCACCCTAAGCTTTCTTTGCCATTGGCATCAACCAACTGAAACAGTAAGCTCTTCTGTCTCTTTAGGAGAAAGATTCCAGCTTGACCTAAGCCACTGCAGGTAAGAAGTGTGTATGACTTAAGGGCTCTAATGCAACCATTAATAGCTCTGCTAAAGCTGCACATTTTATGTCCCCAGTGGATGCTTCTTGTTCCATTCACTTAAATTACCCAGCGTGTTAGGCGGAGCTCTTTCCCTCCAACTTCCCTGTTGTTTAACAGTTAATTACTCTTCATAACCATAGTACTGGAGCTTTGAGAAGAAAGAAAGAAAGAAAGAAAGAAACCATTCTCTGAAGTCATGCATCTCCCCTGCTGATAACAGGATTATTCCCTGAAGGATAATTTTTGCACACTACCCATTTGAGTTACAATTGTCTCCAGAGACACAATTTCTATCATTTTCCCTGAAATATCATTTAACCCACTATTAATTTAATGGATTTTATGAATTTTTCCTTCTATATAGAAAATATACATCCCATTTTCTTAATTTGATCTCATTTCCACTAGATATTAAACCTCTTAATGGCCTAAGTAATTTCTTTCCATTTTCTAACAACTACATACTCTACATGAGATAGTGACATAAAGCGATCATAGTGTAATTTTATCTATACTATATAATACTAAATTGTTTACTCACCAGTTTTACTGTGAAAATGGAATTATATCTTAAGACAGTTATCTTTCAAAAGTACTTATAGTTAAATATTTTTTCTTGGAGCTCTATCTCTTGTAAAAATATCATTCACATGATAAAAATTTGGAAGGTGTAAGAAGTTACACAGAAGTCTCAGCAGGGTTCAGAGGTGCACATCTGTAGGGCCAGGTACTGGGAAGCTGAGGCAAGAAGATTAAAAGTTTAAACTCAGCCTAGACAAAGTGCAACCCTGCAGGCTCTCACACACTCAGTCACACAACTTATTAACTCAATTTCTGTAGCAGATTTCCAGACATTTGCTTACCTATTATCTGCATAAACAAACAAATGCATAAATAAATATAGTCAATTACTATATATATAGTGAGAAATTCTGAAACACAAATGACAGAATAAGAAAAATTAATTTTCACATTGATAATAATGCTTAATGTATGTTATCAGTTTTCCACATTATTGTTAGCACAGTTGCCTTGTTATGTTTAATATAGAGGTACCTTGATTTACAATCTGAATTTTTTTATGATTCTGGGGAATAGGCCTGCACTTATGTTTTTGTGGGGATGACTGCTGTGGTTGTGTTTGTCACCTAATGCAGAGTTTATGAACTCAAGCAAAATGTTGCTGAATGCTTTTATTTGTGAACAAATCATTTGCAAACAGAAGTTTTCATGCACCAAGATATTATTGTAACTAATACTAAATCTGTAGCCCTAGATGTTATAAAAAAAAAAAAGAGGTCAGATTTTTGAGCCAATTTGAAGGTAAAACTTTGAATTTTCTGAATATCGAGGATGACTTCAAGCTTTTTAGTCCCAAACCCTGGAGATTGCAGCTGTCTTACACGGGTAGAAATGTGCAAAGTAGACCATGGTTTGAGGAAAAGATCAAGGACCAAGGTTTGAACATACAAATATTGTCATATATATATATATATATATATATATATATATATATATATTACTACTTGTAAATATATGTTACCTGTAAGTTCATATATATATAATATATATATATTATATATATATATATAATTTCTCTATTATTAAGAGCTTTCATCTATAATGGAAGTCAAGTTATACCAAACATTGGTTCTAAATGTGCAGGAAGATTCCTATGAATTCCTGTTTATTTTTAAATATTCTGTGTAACTAGAAATCTGTTCATGAATTCCATATAACCAACATCTGTACTACTTAGAAATTAGCCCAGACTGTTTTTCTGATGCCAGGGTTGAGACCTTGGTCTCCATGCACACTAAGCAAGCCTGCTACTATTGGCCTGTACACTCAATTCTCCAATTTTAAAAACGCATTGAAAATTGGTTTACTAAGATCTCACTGTATCAAGGGAATCAGTCTATCACAGTTTTCTAACCTCCAGTCAGATAGGGGAACTGTGTTTGATAGCAACATGCTCAACTATCATATAGTTCAGTCACCTCACGAGATACCCAAGAGAAGTGAAGAGTTGATGTAAAGAACTTGTTATGCCAAGAACAAAGCAGGTTTCCTCTGCTTGTCAATAACAAAGCACATTCACAACTTAAAAATGTGGCCTTGTGCCAAGCAGAAGCAGTTAGCTAAAGGAAATCTGTGGGGCAATTTTACCCAAGCCTACTCTTCTGATGAAGAGTGTAGAACCCAAAGGGTCTACCTATGGTCAAAATATATTTCTTCCCTAAACTCCAACTCTCATGAATCAGTCTTTAGCAACTCAGGTAGCACAAATTTCTTAGTGGGAGATGGGTGAAGGATGAATACAATAAATGTAACTTTTCAAAGCACTTCTACCAATATGGAATAGAGAATAGAACATGAATTTAGAGTCAGATAAATGTAAGTTTGAAAACAGTGTCCTCTGGAGTCACAATTCTCAGTATCTTTACTAAGTACTGTGTTATACTGAGCATGATTTTTATTAATATTGTGGCACATAGAACCTCAAAATATATTTTCCTTCACTTCATTTTCCACAACTACTAAAAGATAGCATATTAGTAGTTCTGCACTTTATGAGGAGGAAGCATTATAAGAATTGACTCTTGAGATTATAAATGTTGAGAAGTTCCCAGTTCTGTCTATCTACAAGCTAGAGAACCTCAAAAGCCAAGGGATCGGTCCAGCCTGATCCTGAAGGTGTGGGTAGCTGAATCAGGTGTAACCCAAGACCCAGGAATCAGGAACACTGGCTTGGTCTTATTCTCTGGCAAGGAACCTGCAGAAGTATGCACAGGAGTTCACCAGCTACCATGTACCCATGTACCTGGCTACCTGGGACCCTCACCCCAGAGGAATAGGGTCAGATGACCATCACAGAGGATCACAAGTAGACATCTGGCACTCTCTTCTTCACCTTCAAGTTAGGGAACTCTGGAATATTCAAAGACCTGCTCACTGCACACAGGGCAGATTACCCAGAGCCAGCTGAGTATTTGTTAAAAGGTGGACACCACTGATGAAACTTTTTATTAAGCTGAGCTTCAGCTCCCCTAAGTTTGCCATTTTCTTTTTAATTGGCTTGCTATTCTCTTGTCTAGAGGAACTTTAAAAATAAAATGGGCGATTTTTCTGTGCTGAAAAGGAATTACATAAACAAAGACTTTTCATTAAAAAGCACTTTCTTAGGAAAATTATTTTACGACAAAATTTATCACATAACAATGCTGGAGAAAATAGTCAAAGAATGAAGAAACAAACTTATAATTGCATTCATTAATCTTACTTTGTATATTGGAAGATGAATTGCAAAAGAAATTTATTGACCTCATTTATACTTTTAAAATTTTGAATAAATATAAGCATTTTTCCTTCCATAAAACATATCTAAAACCCTAAAAGCTCCCATTCTTTCTAAAGGTACATGGAGGAGATGAGATGCCTCCCACTAAAGAAAATTGGTCTGTGTGATTAAACTCTAATACCTTAGACATTTACCAGGGGCTTCCTGTGTCCTGACATTAAAGTTTCGAAGAAACATATCAAGGGAGCAAGACCAAAACACAACCTCTCTCCCAAGGGCCCATGGTAATTGACTGCTGCTTTTCTTATCCCAAGGTCTCTGGATTATGCCTGTTCCAACACTGGAAACTTCTGAACACAGAACTGTTTAATAAGCTCAGTGATTACTAAGAAACATTTTCAGGAAAGAAAACCATAGACTCATGATTTCAAAGTGATTCAAACAGAGCTTTTTAGTACAAAGTGTCTTTTCAGTTAGAATGCTGGAAATCAGAGTGAAGATGTAAGGTAACGAGGTCAGGCCAATTAGGTCTGCCTACTGCTCACCAAGACTGTCTCTTTCTCCTTCAGTTTGACTTCTGGTGGAAATCCAGGGTACACACATATCAGTTTCTTGCACTGCCTCCTTTTTGGCTGTTAATACTGCAGTATACTTTGCTGCTCCTTCAAGTCTACTGTGAAGCAACTGTTTGTTTTTAAATGCTTTTGTTTCCAAGAAGTAGTCTTACCTTTCCCAAACAAGAAATAAATTTGCTAGCTACTATGAGCATGGGCCTGTTTCTAATCATGGAGAGACTAAATGAGGGGATCGTTTGACAGCCTCTGTATGTTGGAAACATCATCTAATGACCTTTATTACTAACGCTCTAGACCCAGAGGCAATGAACCCAGATAACACTGATTAAGAGAGCTTTTGCAGCTATATAAAGTATAAGGAATCTTTGTGTTTATAGAGGAGGGGTGAGGTAGAGCAGAGGAAGAAATGTAAAAATGAGGAAACTACCAAAAAAGGGGGCTGGGGATTTAGCTCAGTGGCATAAGCACCTGCCTTGCAAGCATGTGGTCATGAGTTCGATCTCTGGTACCGATAAAAAAAAAAAACTACAAAAATGGAATTTTCCTTTCTTTGTGATACATGTTAAAAAATTAACTGGAAATTGAATGCCCAGAAATAGTTTTCAATGGATGTGTGAGTTGAGGTCATTGTGTGTGAAATCTTTTAAAGAGATTTCACAAAATTTCAATTTGATCCACCAAATTGAAAATTTGGCCAGTAATATTTTCTACAGAATGTGTCATATTTGTCTACACACAGCTGCACATCAAACACCAAGAAGGGTCAGAGGCCTCCTAGCTTTCTACCTGGCTCTGCAGCAAGTGCAGAAACCAGCACAGCACCAGTCCTCAAGTTCCTGCTGTCAGGTACACACTCTGTTTTCCGGAAGTGGTGCCACAGGACTGCTCCACACTTCCCGTGGAAGCGTGCCTTTACATACCGGCCACCCACTGTCTGAAGCACAGCCTTCAGATTCCCGTCCAGACTTTGTTTAGCCATTGATGGTCCATTTGCCTCTGTCCTAGAAGCTTAATTAATGTTGCTGGTTAAAATCTCCTTCTCATTTCAGAAGGATTTCAGTACTAAATCCATGTCTGTGCCAATTCCTCTTTGATTTCAATATGAAGATGTCCTTGCAGGCATAATTTTTATAGTTGAATTAGAAAAATGCCCTTATTAAAAATTTAAAGATTTTGAACAAACATTAAAGCAGGTTAAATAAAGGTAAAATCACTTAAAAGTCAAATATCCCTTAGAAATAATCACTTTAAAGAGTTATTTACATTACCAAAGAATCTTCCTAAGAAGTCATTCTCACAGCATATAGATCTTGTATACTTGTCTTTTTTTATTTAAGAATATATTGGAAACATTTTCCATAATGTTAGAAACATTGGTTTTATTAGCTGGTCAATGTTGAACACGGAAAGTGTAGAATCCCAATACATAACCCAGATGAAAATAAATCGCAACTAGTTATTTCAAAACCAATCAGCACATGATTATTAAAATCAAATTCTAATTGTTAAAATCAAATTCTTGTCTAATTTGTAAACTGGTTGTGTAAGTTGACAAATCTTCATGCAGCATGCAGTCGACTTTAACTTATCTGTATAAAAATGTTCTCGATATGAAGACTAAGATACTATAGTCAATCATTGCTAGAGGAAAATAAAACTCTACCTTTGTGTGATTATTTTAAGAGTGTATTGTATTTGAAAATCCTCAGAGTTTAAGATGTCTAAAACTTGTCTCACGTACACATTTATTTCCATCATACATTCATTCATTAAACAAATATTCATCAACAGAGACCCTGTTGCGTGCTGCCAGTGCTGCAAACAATCCTAGAAAGGAATTTGCATGCAGTCAGCCCAGTCTAACAGAGGGAAAATAACATACAGGAACTAAGTGACAAAGAGATACGTGCTGTACAGCTTCCTGGGAAAGAAGAAATTCCAACCAAGTCTCCCTGAGAGGTAGCAATGACCAGCAGATAGCAGGGAGAAGGGGTGTGGAGAGCGCACTGTAGTCCAAGCACCAGAGCAAGACAGGTCCTGGGCTTTCTGGGAGCAGTGGCCAGTAGCTGGGAGAGTGAGCTGAGGGCAGAGCTCCCCTGGGGATGCGGCCACTAGAGCAACAAGGGCAGCAGGGCCATGGGGCTCTGCACAGCGTGTGATTCTTGCTTCTCTTGGCTCCCTGGTGAGGAAACACCCTGTGAAGGCTCTGTTACCTCTCCAGCAAAGAAGCAGAGTGTGCTGGACTCGGCTTTTCCTGCATCCTTGTTTTGGCCTGACAGCTCTGAGGATGAGTCCTTCTAGATCCCGCCTCCATGAGCAAAGCTGGATTCTCAAGAAGCAGAACTAGAAACTGGGCTCTTAGAGGGAGTAACCCAGATACCCAGCTCTTCTGGGAAAACTCAGGCACACCCTTGAATGTGCATGGCACAAGTCTGGCCAGGTGCTCAATACCTCTATTTCTGCTATACCATCTTTGTTGCTGCAGTTTGTCGGTTTGCTTTAATTGTCACTTCAAATTCTATGGCAGATTTTATTTTCAGGTAAAAAAAAAAACTCACTATTTTGATCCTCCCCTGCCTTCACACCTGTCTCCTTGATCACACCATTCTCTTTGTTCACCTTTCAGACCCCTGGCCCTGTCCAGCAATCTTCACTCTAAGGGAAATCGGTACAACATGTGTACTAAGCAAGCTTTCGCTAAGTCAGTGAGTAAAGGGTGAGGAAGCACATGCATATTGCTTTATGCACTGCAAGAACCCTGACAGGAGAATCAAATGTAACAACTTCACACTAGCCTTTGCCATTTGTCTACTAAATTGAATTTTCTTATGGTGTGTGTGGGTGAGTGTGTGTGTTTCTAAGCCAAAAAATGAGGGAGGAGAATTAGACTGTAATCATGTCTATTTTTCACTGTTGCACCATATGTGAGTCAGTGAGCGTGACTGACCTGCTTCCAACTGGCAGTCTAGGGAGAAGTCCACAGAGGGAGACGCTATGACAGTGCCTTGCCAAGAGATCAGTTGCAAAAAAGCTGCACAGGCACCAGTGCTATGTTTAGTGACATAAACCTTGGAAACACATAAGTGGGCTTTGAGTCCAAATCATGTTACTTGCTGACTGTGTACTTGACAATGCATTAGCTATATCATTTTGCCTCAGTTTCCCTGCCTACAAAACAACAACAAAAAATCATGCTCCTTCTTAAGACAGTTTGAGAAATGACCACCAGTCTAGTTCTCTACCCTCATTTTTACATAATCTTCCATAACATTTGAAGTGACAATTAAAGCAAACGACATCCTACCACCACCTGTATCACCTGTTCCGTCCTTCAGCAGGGCAAGAAACAGGACACCATCCATAAATACCGCAGCTCACATGTTTGCAACCAAATTTTAAAATATATTCCATTCCTAAAAACATTTCTCTAATCAGTTCTACCTTTTTTAGTGAGCTGGTTAAGATTAAATGCTACTAGTTCAAAAATATCATAAAAGGAAGCACAAATAGAATTGCATCCCTCAGAGGTTTTATTGCCTTTCCTTTAAAATCATGCTGCTGCTGCTGCTGCTGTGACCAGCTTTGGTGTAACATTAATGGGGCATTATACAGAGAACACAGTCCAGAGAACAACACAGGTCCATTTGCCAGCTAAAATAATGACTTCTATTAAGTTAATAGATCTTTAAAAGTAAATCAGTTTTGGTAAATTTGAAATCTTGTCCTCTAATTGACACAAAATATTCACTGGTGTATTAAACTATATGTTAACAGGAGAATAATAATTTTAGGTGCTGAATTGCAACCATATCTATAAGCAAGCTAGAGTTTAATTTAAAATACTTAAGTTACCTATAATGGATCACAAAGGCAAAAAATATATGGTCAATTTGGGATTATGTCCTCTAAATTTAGCATTTATTGTACTTCATTTCAGGCTGACTTTTGAAATGTACTACTTGGTTATACTTCATTTATAATAAGGTTCTGAAAAAAACTCATTATTCAAAAAGTGAGCATCATATTGTTAATCTAGGTGTTATTTATGCATTGTGTCTTAGTTACTCTTCTTGTTGCTGAGACAAAATACCCAACACACAAAGTTAAAGGAGGAAAGATTTGCTTAGCTCACAGTTTGTAGAGGTTTCAGTTCATTATCAGCTGGCTCCAAGACAGGGTGGTCCTGCAGAGGAGCATCGCAGAGAAAAAGTTCATGGCAGGTAGAAGGCAGCAAAGCAATAAGAGACAACTGCACCTCTTTCTATGCCTTATGTCTTATCCAGGCTACTTAGACCAGGTAGCACTCACACCCTTAATCCTAGTGTCCTTGAGCCCAGCATTGCACCATAAATTGATCTCAGCATCACAAAGTCTGATCTCAGCCACCTCTGAAAAAACCCCACTCTGACCACATGAGCTTTGAGTTGATGTCTAAACACAAGCCATAACATGCTGGATTATTTCTCTCCTTTTTATTATTTTTATTTACTTTTCTTTGTGGAAAAAATAATTCATTAGTCTAAAATATAGTCTTCCTAGGGCTCATTTCTTTAGCCAACTTTGAGTCTGAAAGTCTAGTTGACTCAGTTTCCTATGAATGGAATATTTTCTCCTCAATACTTTTTGGCTATACTTCAGAAACATTCTCTAAATTGTCTCCCAGCTGCTGTCTGTGATCCTTTCATATCTCCTCTCCACAGCCCAAATCAACATGATATCCCTAAGGTCAATTCCTTCTCTTGTCAGACCATCCATGGTTTTTTCTCAATACCAAGACTAAAAGCTCAGCCTTTCAAAATGGAGACAGGCTCCTGAGGAATGGCACACAATGTCCTTCAGAATTTCCTGCCTCCAGTCATTTCTCTTCTAACCCAGTCCAGCAACCTCAGATGGCTGTTCATATTTCCTACAAAGGTCAGATTCCTTCACTGTTGCCTGTGTCTCACTGATGGTGCTGGCTGCCGTGCCCTTTTTATTTCTATCTACTCATCCTGGAAGATTTTCACTTCTCTGATGAGCTGGGGGACAACTGGTCATCACATCCTGCTGAAGATTTGTCCTTTCTGTGAAGACTTTCTAGCCATTCCTTACCCGATAGACTTGACCACTCCTAAACTTTCATTCCAAGTAGACCTTCTATATACTTCTTTAGCCTATAATGTCTTTGTGCAAATCATTTATGCACTGTCACCCTCAAATAGGTCATAAATATCTAAAAACATTTGTTCTTGCATCCTGAACACCTTTAAAATGTCCCCTAAGTGTGTACCTGTAAACTAGTTTTTCAAAAATAAGCTCATATTCTGATATGATGTTCTATTTTACAACTTCATTTATTGTATATTTTATTTTTGTTTAATAAAAATCATAAGGTAATTATGATATACACAAATATAAGAGTAAATACATTTATAAAATGCACTGATTCATTTCTTGGCTATCCTCCCTTTTACTTTGTATTATTTCTCGTTTCAAACAGCTGGACCATTTGCTATTCAATATCCAATGACAGATACAGGAAAATGCAGAAAAGAGATTTTCTTCCCTTGTTTTTCTTCAGTAAACAAAGAAATAAAATAAATGTTTAAAATGTTTAGATTCAAGAGTGAAATCTCCATTTTCACTACAAACAGATAATTTTCCCTTGAAAGATAGGCAAATAGATGGAATATGACAAAAATCAGGTCTTAAAATGTGTGTTTCCTGCCCCCCTCTTGGAGCCTGAGCCTGACTTCCCAGATAACAACATGAAAGAGGAGAGAAAAGACACCTGGTGTCTCTGTGCCACAGATTTGAGTGGAAACTGTGTGATTGCTGTGCCTGAGTGTGCCTGGGGCGGAGGCACTACAGCCATGCAGCAAGGAGGAGAGAAATGTGAGACGCCTCCATGGCTACTTAATGCTGTATAGATCTGTAAATGACTCAGACAAAGTAATCCATTTTACTCATATGTTTTTAAAAGACACTGAGTCCTCCAATGTCTTCTCTTAGGCAAAATTCTCAACATTTAGTACCACCTCAGGGAAAAGGAAGAGGTAGGCCTTTGTTGTTTTGTTTGGCTTTTTTTTTTTTTTAAATAAAATTGTCAGCCTAGCAAAAATTTAGTTGAGTGGTAGGGGGAAAATACCTTCTTGTTCAGGAGAGATTCCTATTTGCTATGCGAGTTTGAGTCACAGTGCTCACAAATGCTATTGGATGTAGTTACGGCTGGCACCACTTTTTGCTCCTACTTTAATAACAGTGCCCTTCACTGAACACTGCACCAGCTGCTCAAGTGAGTCCGCTGCTCACACTGATTGACAGGTTTTCAACCAGGTAACTTTTGCCAATTAAATATGAACACACAAACGTCACAACCTGGGACTGTCATGCCTACTGGTTTCAACTTCAATTAATTATTGGCTTGGTTTCAAATCCATCACATTTTAAGAAATTGAACATATGATTTTACAAGAAAAATCTTTAGAAAGTTCCTCCACTCCTCTGGCCAGGTAAGAATGATTGATGTACATCCTTCTCAGGTAGCTTACTGCTTTATATTGTATATCATAGATATTTGAACAATTTTCTTATTTTCTACCTTGGCCTGTAAGTTGCTGAAAGATACTTATTTTTATGTGTTAAACAGTTTTATATCTCCTGCAGGGCAGAGTGAACTTGCTCAAACATAGAGGTACTCAGTAAACATTTATTGAACAAAGAAGATACAGTAAGTCAAACTATATTATGTCATTATTCTGTGAAATCAAAATCATAGATGCATATCAGATCCAAAATACATTAAGATAGAATTTGTGCCTGCCATCCAGAATGATGTGAATATAAAAAGAACTTCTTTCCTAAATATTTCAAATCTAGATATTTTAATAATGATGTGTCCTGGAAAGAGAAAAGCTCTCTTGGACATACCTGTGTACAGTGTGATATATTTGAAGATATGTGTGAGGCTTTTGGAAACACTACATCACTTTAGATAAACAGCAAGATTACTCATGCAGAGCACCAACTCAGCCTCCCCAGGCTGCTTTCTCTGTGGGCACAGGAGCCTGAGCACTGCTCTCTTGAAGACTGTCTTATGCCATGAGGTGAGGTACTGCATTTGGCACCAGCTGCAATCTCCACATGATTTTCTGCTCCAGTTTCAGAAAAACACATTGAAATAGACACATCTGAACATGATAAATGTAGAGACCACCATAGCAAGAGTCCCGTGCTCTATAAGAAAAGAGGCAGCCAGTCAGTCAGATGGAGAGTTTAAAAGGGCATCCTGGCTGCCCAAGCAATCTGAAAACCATCAACAGTGATAAATCTAGGGATATTCTCAGGTCATGTTCCAACTTCACAGTTTGAGTAAAAGCTAAGTTCCATTTCTGATCCAACTCCTTTCCTATATACAACCAAAAGTAGTTTCCTTCTCGACATCACTTTTTAATATGGATTCCACTTACTCCACAAAACACTGAAGCCCACTAGGTTTTGCTCTAGTCATTCTAAATAAAACTATATTTGTGCTGTATATAACTGAAATGTCTGGTGTTCTTTCTTTATGTATCTGGCTAATATTTATCACTCATGCCCTCTGCCATTCATCTGTATCAACACTGTCAGCTTGGACTCTATCTGCTGGGTGCTTCAGCCAAATTGATGTGACAAAATGAAAAATGGGCTTTCTTTTATATCACTAATAGCTAGCAATAGATTATGATCTCCTAAAATTGTACTTTATCAACAATTTTAATACTTTTGGTATCTGCTCCATCTCGGGCACTGTGTTCAGCATGGAAATTACATTTTTCCACCTTCAGTGAAAAGCCCAAATGTGGAAACTCATGACCCAGCATGAGCACAGTCACAGCATGAGGACTGTGCACAGAGAGAGTCACAGAGAGTCACACTGACTAAGGCCACTTCTGAGTTACCACGGCTGAAAATTAGGGGTACCTGACTGACTCCTCAGATTCCCAAGGAAAGGTGACATAACCACAATGTGACCTGGGATGGTGTAGCAGCTCTGAAAATTATAGCTGTTACCTTGAAACTTGGTAGATATCAACAGCGTGCTCACTAGCAGAAGTTCTTCTGCTTACACAGTCATGGTGAGACTCTGCTTTTCAGTCACCTGTTCTGCAACCACACACTTCCAGACATGTATGCACGTGTGAGCACACACACACACACACACACACACACACACACACACACACACTGAGGCACATTCATGATGGGCAAATAAGTCTCTTCCTTGGAATACTGGACTTTGTATCCTGTATTGGCAACTATCCTAACCCTTTCCCCTTGCCTCATAAATCTCTTAATTTACAATAATTCCTTTCTATTTCAGCTTCTAAAAGTCTGCAGAGTTTGATGAAGGAAAAAAGAGGTATAGTAGTGCTTTCTGTTCTGCACTGGCTGCAAGGGACTGCATCCTTCTGAGGCCCAGCTAGAGTACAATCCAGCCCTTCTAGCTGCCTGATCATAGCACTGGAAAGAGAAGCTCCATAAAGCCTTCCAGTTTCTTGGGAAATAAGTTATTTGTGATTCAAATTAGCATAAATACTGCTTCTTCTTTCTAAAATTATGAAACACTGATAAATGTAAAATGAAAAATATCTTGAAGGTTGTAGGGCAACCTATTAATAATTGTTATACCCTTTTCTTGGTGTTTTTCAAATTTTCTAAAATAAACTTATTACCCTTGCAGCTCTGAAAAAATAATAATCTCTAAACTAATGCAGAGAACCAATTTAAACTAGGTCAGTCCTGTATTTCCAACAGACATAGGACAGCTGGGCTCTTGCTCTACTGGAATGGATTCAAAGATGATGCAGAATTCTGTGTTCTACACAGAATGGCCACATGACCCAGCTGACTCTGCTGGACCAGCCAGGCTGTCACGTCTGGGGACGTGAACCTCAGAAGAAAATCTGGAGAGAAGCAGGATTTTAGAAAAGAACAAAATGTCTTCTGAAACTCAGAGTAATGGACAATAAAATAAGTTTTGATGCTGGTATTGAAAGGTAAATTAAAATTTCAAATAACAGCCTTCCAAGAAAGACTGCCGGGGTCATGTCCAGACCAACCTGACAATGAAACATTCCTTCCTTTGTGTAAACCTGTCTAACAAATGGCCTTAAAATGTAACCTGAAATGTTCCCATGCGTAACCCCTGCCTTTACTGTCTTTGTATACCTGACTGCCTTGAGGTATAACTTAAATGTAATGAGACACTTCTTCTTCTGTATAGCCCAAGCTTTGTGATGGCTTTGCAGTGAAACCTAAAATGTTTAAACTCCTGTAGCAACACAAGATGTCCAACCTTCCAATCATAGAGCACTGGATCTGCTTTTGGGCCTCCCCTTGGCTTTCCCCTTAAAAGCCCTGGAACCCCTCTGGGCAGGTCTGACTCCTTGGGAGAGAGCCCAGTCACACCCATCAGTGTAATAAGCTGCCTCCCAAACCTCCCTGGTGCTGGTTATTTCTGTGTCTGGTCTGTTCTCCATAACAGTATCATGGACATACTGTGAAATTTAATTTCAAATTTTAAATTGGGTTTGTACAGAAACAAGTAAAATAAGGCCAAGATATTTGTATGTCTTGATGTAAAGGTCAAATAGATTAACACTTAAGTCTTATAAACAATATTGGAGGACAAGTTCCCAAGTGACAGTGTCATTAGGTGAGACTGAGCCAGGAAAGAGCTAATGAAAGGGCTGGACAGACTGACTGCTGGCCTAGAGTTGAGGAAACAACTCCAGGAGAAGGCAGGGCCCATGTCTCAGCTCCCTCTCTGGAACTAGATCCACCCTCTGAGTTCAGCATTAGCCAGGACCAAGAGGCCCAGTTTAAGCATAATGGGAAACAGTAGCCAAGTAACTGGTTTTCCACAGTAAGTCCCCTAGGAGTCACTCTGTCACCCTTGAGTCCACTGCTAATTCCTGTATAATTAACTATGATATTTGACACCCCTCTCACCCTCTCTTCCCCACTGCCTTCCCCATGGGCTCTGGATGCCCCTACAGTTCCTCTAAGGGCCATAAAAACTCAAAAACTTCACTGCCCCACAGAAGGACTGAGACAAGCTCACTGGCAGGGTCATACCTCAGTCCTGCCTCAAACTCTTGGGCTTCAACCCTGAACACCAAGCCCCACAGTGCAGAAGCTCTTCCCATTGGCCACATCCCACACTTTGCTCTTTGCTCTTTCAAGTAAATCCCTAATCCTGCTGCTACCCTGGAGTGTCCTACTCAGTTCACTATTTAGGATACCAAGAACCTGAAAAGACCCCAAACCAAGTAACAAGATTATTGACACACATATTTAGGTGGCAAATAAGTAAAAATCCCATTTCATTTATGTTTCAAAGTGTCCCAGCCTCCTGATCTTGGTAATACTAAAAGTTGTCTGGTTTGGGTGAGGTTACAGTTCTACTTTTTCCTTGTTCATTGTCTCTGCAGGACAGTTTGGTCATAATTGGTAATGTCCCTGGCTGCATACTACCAGCCTGAGATGCACCTACTACAGGTGTTAAACTACTTTATTCACTACAACTCTCAAAGCACTCAATTCTTTTTTTTTTCTTTGAATGTGAAAGAATTTTTTTTTATTTAAAGAAAAAAAGACAAAACAGAAAAAGGGTACAAATAATGAGTGATTTCAAAAAAATAAACAGTAAGAAATCACTAGTTGATAATTACATATTGTCCTCTTAGAAGTAGTTGTTCAAGTTACAAAAGTAAAGCATACAAAGTAGACATTTAAACAGTGGGACTGCAATCAGTTCTGTTCACCTATCCAACAAAAACTTAGTAATGTGGTTATCAGTCCTACACACTTAAACATACATGCTTTATCCTTTAGAGCACTTTCTTTTCCTCTCTTTTTTTACAATAGCAATTACACATTTTGGGTTTTATTACTCCTACATTTCTTATTATTTTTACAATAGAGACACAATGTGATATTTATAAATGACTCTTATTTATTTCACTAATGAGGATAGTCTCAAATTGTCAACATTTGCCTATGAAGGCCTCAAGATCATCCATTTTATAGCTGAGTAATATTCCATTGGGTAATACCACATCTTTTTCATCCACTCTGCAGTTGATGGGCGTCTTGGTTGTTTCCAAGATTTAGCTATTACACATTGTGCTGCTATGAACATGGGTGTACATATGTCACTGTGATGTGACCTTTTCAGTTTTTCTGGGAAAATACCTGGGAGGAGAATAGCTGGGTTGAATGGAACTTCCAATCCTAGTCTTCTGAGAATTCTCCATACTGATTTCCACAGTGGTTGCACCAGGCTACACTCCCACCAAAATTGGAGCAGTGTTCCTTTTTCCCCACAGCCTCACCTACATTTGCTATCTGTTGATTTCTTGATTGCAGCTATTTTTTCCAGAGTGAGATGAAATCTTAATGCTGTTTTAATTTGCATTTCTGGAATGACCAGTGATGGTAAACATTTCTTCATGTATTTATTTGCCATTTGTATATTTTGCTCTGAGAACTGTATGTTCATCTCAGATGCCCATTTTTGGAGAGGGTCTTTGAATTTGGGGAGCTTGATGTTTTTCAATTCTTTATATGTTCTGGATATGAGTTCTTTGTCTGAGGGGTTGTTGGCTAAAATTCTTTTCCATTCTGTGGATTTTCTTTTCACTCTGTTGGTGATTTTCTTTGAAACTTTTAAATAATATGAGATCCCAATTGCTGATTCTTTGAAGTGTTTCCCATGCAGTTTGCATTTTATTCATGAATTCTTTGCCTACCCCTATGTCTCCAAGACTTCTACCTACCTTGTCTTCCAGTAGATTTAGTGTTTCTGTTTTAATATTTAGGTCTTTGATCCATTTACACTTTAGTTATGTACACAGTGATAGGCATGGATCTAGTTTCAGTCATCAGCATGTGGAGAGCCAATTTTTCCAACACCATTTATTAAAGAGGCTATCCTTCTTCCAGTGAATATGTTTCGCCCCTTTGTCAAATATCAGGTGGCTGAGGGTCTTTGTAGTTGTGCATGCATCTTCTAATCTGTTCCATGGATTCTCAGGTCTATTTCTTTGCCAGTACCAAGCTGATTTTGTCACTGTGGCTTTGTAGTATAGTTTCAAGTCAGGAATTGAGATGCCTCCTGCCTTGCCTTTGTTGCCCAGAATTACATTTGCTATTCTAGGTTTCTTCTGTTTGCAAATGAATTTTAGGAGTGTTTTCTCTAGATCTGTGAGGTATGTGAATGGTATTTGATTGGGATTGCATTAAATCTGTATAACAGTTCTGGGAGTATGGCCATTTTTACAGTGCTGCTTCCTCCTAGCCAAGAGCAAGGAGTATCCTTTTATTTTCCAGTGTCCTCTTCAATCTCCTTTTTTAGCATAATTTTCAGCATATAGCTCTTTTACATTCTTAGGTAATTCCTAAGTTAGGTTGATTCCTAAGCATTTCATTTTTTTAGATGCTATTGTGAAGGGCAATATTTCCATAATTTCTCTTTTGGTGAGTTTTTATTTTTTTTTTGTACAAGAATGTTATTGATTTTTGAGCATTGACTTTATATCTAGCTACACTGCTGAACTTGTTTATTACATCTGGTAGTCTTTTAATGGAGTTTTTTGGGTCTTCTATATAGAGTATCATGTCATCTGCAGATAGTGATAGTTTTTCTTCCTTTCCTATCTCTATTCCTTTTATTTCTCTCTCTTGTCTGATTGCTCTGGCTAGTGTTTCCAGAACTATATTGAATAAGAATGGTCATAGTGGACATCCTTGTCTTGTTCCTGATTTTAAAGTGAAAGCTTTCATTTGTTGTCCATTTAGTATAATGTTGGCTGTTGGTTTGTCATAGATGGTCCTTACAAGATTGAGGTAGAAACTGTGTATTCCAAGTTTCTGAAGGGTTTTTATCATAAACATGTGTTGGACTTTATCAAAACCTTCTTCTGCATCTATTGAGATGACCATGTGGTTTTTATTTTTGGCTCTGTTGATGTGGTGTATTGCATTTATTGATTTGCATATGTTAAACCATCCTTGCATTCCTGGAATGAATCCCACTTGGTCATGATGTATAATCTTGATGATTTGCTGCATTCTAT
Organism: Hydrochoerus hydrochaeris; assembly: GCA_004027455.1. Classification (NCBI taxonomy): domain Eukaryota; kingdom Metazoa; phylum Chordata; class Mammalia; order Rodentia; family Hydrochaeridae; genus Hydrochoerus; species Hydrochoerus hydrochaeris. The sequence continues at coordinate 395,395 of PVLA01000462.1, read as the reverse complement.
TTGCCAGTATTTTATTGAGAATCTTTGCATTAATGTTCATGAATGAGCTTGGCCTTATAGTTCTCCGTTTTGGTTGGGTCTTTCTCTGGTTTTGGTATAAGAGTAATACTTGCCCCCAGGAATGAGTTAGGGAGGACTGCTTTTCTTTCAATTTAATTGAATAGTTTAAGGGGTATTGGCATCAAATCTTCTCTAAATTTGTTGTAGAATTGAGCTGTGAATCCATCAGGACATGGGCTTTTCTTTGTTGGTAAGTTTTCAATCACGTTTTTGATTTCAGTAGCTGGTATTGGGTTATTCAAAATTGTTATATCTTCTTGATTGAGCTTTGGTAGTTTATATGTTTCTAGAAATCTGTCCATTTCCTCTGTGTTTTCCACCCTATGTGAGTAGAGATTATCAAAGTAGGTGTTCCATGGGATCTGTAGTAATTTCTCTCTTTTCAGTCTTTATTGCATGGATTTGAGTTTTTTCTTTCTTTTTCTTGATAAGGTTGGCTAGAGGCTTATCAATTTTGTTTATTTTCTCAAAAAAAAGCTCTTTGATTTGTCAATTCTTTGCATTTTTTCTTTCAATTGCATTAATTCCTGCTCTAATCTTTACAATTTCCTCTCTTCTATGAGTTTTGGGTTTGAGTTGCTCATCCTTTTCTAGAAGCTTGAAATGTAGCATTATGTTATTTATTTGTGCTCATTGCATTTTCTTGATGTTACTATTTGTTGCTATATATTTTCCTCTTAGCACTGCTTTCATTGTGTTCTATAGGTTACAGTATGTTGTGTCTGCATTTTCATTGTACTGTAGGTATTGTTTTATTTCTTCTTTGATTTTATCTGTAACTCACTGGATGTTCAGCAGGTTGTTATTTAATTTCCATGTATTTATACAGATTTCACAATTTCTTTTGCCATAGATTTCCAATTTCAGTGCACTATGGTCAGATATTATGCATGGGATAATTTCATTCCCTTTGCATTTACTTAAGAATGTTTTATGAGTTAATATATGGTCTATTTTGGAGGATGCCCCATGTGCAGCTGAGAAGAATGTGTATTCTTCTGTGGTTGGGTGGAACACTCTGTAAACATCTACTAAGTTCAGTTGCTCGCAGGTATAATTCACTTCTATTATTTCTATAATGACTTTTTGTCTAGTTGATCTATCTCTTTGTGACAATGGGCTATTAAGGTCCCCGGTTATAATTGTGTTCTTATGTATTTGGTTTTTCAGGTCCATCAATATCTGTCTTATATAGTTGGGTGCTCCTGTATTTGGTGCATATATATTTATAATTGTTAGTTCTTCCTCTTGAATTTTTCCACTAACAAGTATATAGTGACTGTCCTTATCTATTTATCTCTTTTAATCATTTTAGGTTAGAAGTTCACATTGTCTGTAAATATAATAGTTACCCCTTCTATTTTCTGGGTTCTTGTTGCATGGAATGCTGTTGTCTATGAGTTTCCTTTTGGGTCAGATATGTTTCTTGTATACAACGAATTGCAGGATCCTGATTCTTTATCCATTCTGTCAACCTATTTCTTTGATAGGTGAATTGAGGCCATTACACTTATGGATATGTACTGATCACTGATATGTACTGGCTCAACTTTGCCATGCTATGTTCCAGTTGTTTGCTTTCTGCTTTTCCCCATTGTTTAATTGCTTGTCCTACCTGGTGGTTTCTTTCTGTTATTGTTCTGGGGATTGTGGTCATTTTTATCTCTATCTAGTATGTCTTTCAATACTCTTTCTAGGGTTGGCTTGGTGGACGTGAATTTCTTCAGTTGTTCTTTGTCATGGAAGTATCTTGTTTCTCCACTAAATTTGAATGAAAGTTTTTCTGGGTACATCAGTCTGGGTTGAAGTTTGTCTTCTTTCAGGGCTTGAAATACCTCACTCCAAGCTCTTCTTGACTTGAGGATTTGTGCTGGAAAGTCTGCTGTGATTCTAATGGGCTTTCCTTGATAGGTGAGTTGTGTCTTTTCTCTAATACCTTTTAGTATTCTGTTTTTATGCTGTATGTCTGAAATCTTAATTATTATATGTCTGGGTGTAGATTTATGTTGATTGTAACTGTTCCGCATTCTATATGCCTCACTTATCTGCATAGCATATTTTTTCCCCACGTTTGGGAAATTTTCTGCTATTGCTTCTATGAATATTTTATGTATGTCATTTGCATTGACTTCTGCATCTTCACTGATGCCTGTTAATCTTATATTGTTGCTTTTGGCATCATCTTGAAGTTTCTGGATTGTCATTTCATGCTGCTTTGTTGTTTTTAAAAGTTCTATCCTTTCATGATCACTAATTGTGATCCTGTCCTCAAGGTCCACAATCCTATTCTTAGTTTCATTTAAATGGTTTTGCCAGCTTTTCATAGAATTTTTTTGTTTCTTGGATGTCTCTTAGGGTTTGTTTCATGAATTCTGTTTGTTTTCTATATTGTTCATTCAAGATTTCAATCAGTTTCCCATGCTTCTGTACTTTTTTCTCTATTTCTTCTTTAGCTGTGCTCAGCATCTCCTTTACTAAGGTTGTTATTTCTATCTTTACATGGGAGAGTACTTCTAATTTGATTTCCTCTATAGCCTCATGGAGTTTTGTTTTTTTTTATTTCACTTGCTATCTTTTCAGTAATTTCTGGTGTAATTCTACTTTTGGAATCTTCTTTTTCAGTGTCTCCTGTACTTGCTGCTGGTGGACTAGATGTTTGAGACTGCATTTTGCTTTTTGGTTTTGCTATTTTCCCCTTTCACGTTAATATTTGTTCCTTCAATCCTGCTAGTGTCAACTATTGGTAGTGTGTATCTTGGGTTCTTAATGTAAGAATGTTTGTCCAATTGGTGGGTCCCACAATGAATAGGTGGGCCAGTCCTGTGACTTCCCACTGCAGGGCCTGTTGAGAATCCTATATTCTTCCTGGGCTGACAAGCCTAGTTGTATTGATGTAGGTCAAATTTAATTCCTGCTATTAGTTTATCTTCAGGTTATTCCAGATCACCAAATCTTCCTGTCTATAGTGTTTGTGCCGGCTGAGGCCCTACTGTGTCCCTATTTTGTGCCTGTGTGTCTCATAAGTCCTTTTGATTTTCTCCAAGTTGGGGGAGTCCTTATTGGCACACTCTTCACGCTGCCTGATGTTTTCTGTGTGCAGGAAAGAGTCACCCACACTTTTGTGAGACTCACCAATGTCTTACAGTTAGTTGGAGGGAGTTTTACTACTGGTCCTATTTAGCCACTGTACACCTCTATTTTAGGGGCATACTCACCACACTGACTAGAGCCTGCTGAGATCTGCTGTTTTGGTGAGATAGTTACTGAATCTCCCTGCATGTTAGCATAGTTAATCTGCTGTAGTCCAAGATTCTGGGAGAAAGGGTGGGAGCTGAATATCAACAGTAAAATAAGGTCCAGGAAGTAGGAAGTGTCCCTGATGGGCCAGCAGATGTTCTGGGTCTGGGCAGCTGCTGGGTTTGGGCCAAGGACCCAGGGCAGTGTGGCATTCCTCAGTGCTGGCTGGAGTTGCGCAAGAAGTGGGCAGCTGTGTGGGTCAAGGTCTGAGGGCAGCACGCATCCCTTAGGGCCAGTAGGAGTCAGGCAGGAAGCTCATGGTAGCTCAGGCCAAGATCCCAGGGCGGTGTGGCATTCCTCAGTGCCGGGTGGAGTGCGCCTGTTTCCTGGTTTTGTGTGATGTTTCAGAGCTTCTCAGTGCACTGGGAATCATCTGGCTCACTTTTGGCTCCCAGGCAGACTGCTGGCAACTGCTTGCCACTTGGAGCTCACTGGGTGTGGGCCAGTTGGGCCTGCGGGGACTCCATGTGTCCTCTGGTGATTTCAGACACAGGGTGTGGTTTTGCTGACTGAGAGCAAAGTTCTAAGGCTTCCCTGTGCACTGGAATTCAAGCTGCATGCTGGTCAGAGCCCAGGACTGGATTCCAGGCCCTACTTGCTGCTTGGATTCTCTGGACATCAAGGCACTCACTTCTTACAAATTATAAACCAATCCACATTGTGTAAGCATGATGAAACAGGCCTTTGGCACAGAAGAAAAAAAAAACATTTAAATTCTATCTGTGTGATAAATTATAATCCTTTGCCTGCAACCAAATAAAAATGAGGCAACTAATTTGCTTTTAGGTCAAGAATAAACCAACTGCCTAGACTTGGAAAGCCCAGTTGTTTCTCAAATCTTACTGACACCTGGTGGCTAAATCCAACAGACTGCAACAATGATGAGCTTTTTCCCTAGAACATTTCCACAGTTGCTGATAGTCACAGAGAAACACTGTAGTTTTTCATCCTCAGAAACACTCAAGACTATTCATTTTCATACCGGAAGAGAGATTAAGTGAAGCAAAATCCACAAGAGGTCTTAACTTATCATGAATATATTTTTGCCCCATTTTCTTATACATACAAATAGACTAGTAAAAGTACTGGTTTTTAATTTCAGTGTTATGACAGAGGTTGATATTTAACTCAGATGTTTTTCTCCAGATAACAAGCAACATACAAATCATATAAATTCAGAGAAAATACACTTTTGAACTACTTAAAGCCTCATATCTCCCCATTGCTATAATTTCCAAAGTTAAAATTTTAAACTGTAGAGTGCCAAAGGATCATCATTTTATTATTTTAAATGCACATGGACAGGACACAGCCCAGGAACATACTAATTCACTCATTCTTGGGGAAAGATCTGAAATACTGTTATCCTATTCCTGAACAAGTGTTTAGAAATCCCACTGGGATCCATCTCTCATCCTTCATTATTTTATGGATCTATGAATCTTACTGTATCCTGGTTGAAATTTCCCACATTGTTTATGTAAACAACCATTAATCCATTTTCCAATAACACCATCCTGTTTGCCCTTCAATGGACACCTCCACAACTTCTGGTAACTTGATTAATCCTGACACCATGCCTATTGGAGGGTCAAACATTTGTATGCCCTGGGAAACCAGGGTATTCATTTCCAGGCCTAGAGCAATTGCTTCAAAGGTGGATAGTTGATGGCAACCAGAGGAAGTGTCATTGTGAGAATTACTGTAAGGATAAACACCACCCCTCTGAATTCATTTACATGAAAGAGCAGGACACGCTATTGGTAGTGCCTGTCACTCCACATGAACAATAAAATCACTCATATTAAAAAAGACCTCAGAGATTGTGAAACATAGTGCAGGGAAGTTCAAACTTTCATTCTGATGGTTTGGTAATTGAGTCAGCTGCAAGAAACTGACAATAGACAGATTACCTTGAAAAAGACATACACATTTATTAGCATGCACCGGTCCAGGAGAACCACATAAAATATGAAACTCCAAATAGACAGATAGTTGAGGCTTAAATATCCTCTTCATAAGTGCAAGCTACTTTTAGAGGGTGAATAAAGGATTTTTAGGGGAGATAGAAGAACAGATAATGGGCTGGGAGCAAATTCCTTTGGCCTTTGCGTGCAGAGTTTGCTTTTTCAGTCTTTTACTCTGTGATATGAGTTTAATCTTCCTTAGTTAATGAAATTTCAGTAAGAAGATTGAAGGCTATTGTGCTCCTCTTTGTCAGATCCCTTGCTGAGGTAGATAAAGGCCCTTCAGAGAAAGCCTTTCCTTGTGTTTACTTTACCCCAGGTGCTCACAGTTTGAAGTCTAAGCGTGTGTGTTTTGGGGTATCATCTTCTGATCCCCAATACTAGCCATGAGCAGGCATTGTTGGAGCATGTTATGCAGCTGTATTTCAAAGAATCACCACTGCCTTTTCCTTTTCACAAACCTATACATCCCAATTGCTTTCCTGTCATCTGCGATGGCAGATCTCATGTCTCTAAGTTGCCTGACATGTGTCTGCCTGACCTCTGAGTCCCTGTGGTCCTCCTCTCCATTTGGACTTATCAGGTCAAAGTCAAATCCACATCTCTATGTCCAACTTATGATCTACTTATCTGATTCTTCTTAATAATTTAAAGACAAAAGGCTAAATTATAAACAGATACCACTAAAATCTAGAAGATTGTTACAAATCTTTCTGAAAACTAATACTCCAATAAATTCATGATTGTAGAATAAATGAATAAATTCCTTGATGCTGACACATGCTCCATATCCATTCTTTGCTTCCAAAAATGTTTCAATAACAGATACTAAAATCTATAATATAATATTCAATGTCAATAAATTTAATATTTTACTTTCTCTTTTAATGTCATAAATTATGATATTAGATTTCTTGATATCACAAATCTTTAAACTCCTAAGACTAACTCACAAGATGATTTTCTTGTAATATTGTAATATTGCCTTAGGTTAATAATTACCTTATATACTGGATTTTGAATATCATATTTATGCTTATATGGTAAGCATTCTACATTTTTTTCATTATTTCTGTTATTTGCTATTAGGGTCTTTTTCCCATGTAGAATTAGTGGATCTTTACTTATTTATTCATTTTTATTTATTCATTTATTTTTATTTATTTATTTTGGGTAATGGAAATCAAACTCAGGACCTCACACTTGTCAGAAAGGGGCTTATACCACTAAGCTATATCTCTGGCCCACTAGAAGATCTTAAATTTTGGAACCAGATAAGAGTTATGGCTTCCTAGCAGGGTTGGTTGAAGTTTTAGTTCCCATGTTATGCTTCAGGCTGGATTTATTTCATTATTATTATTATTTTGAGGTGCTTCCCTGACAATAATTTTCCTCTTAACCAAACTTTAGTCAGATTCCTCTACTTTCTGTATCCAACAAGGAAAGCTCTGTCACTGGTGTGTCCCTCAAGAGCCACATTTTAGAAAGAATCCTGTAAGTCCTTGGAGCCAGAGTCCTTTGCTCACAGCAGCAGGTCCACTGTGACAGCTGGCCTGGCACCTCACCCCTCCATCCTTCCCGCGAAGTCTGATCTCTTCCATCTGCCTTCAGCAACAATCCCTTCGAGCCAGTTTTGGCGATAGTTCTCTCTTAATGCTGATGTTTTTTGTGAGTGATTTTTAATCCACTGACTTCTTGAATATAAATTCCTGCTTTCCTTTGTCAGGCATGAAGTTGGGCCTAATCTCTATCCACTCCCACAAACTCCTCAATCCCTATATGTATCACAATAGTTTCCCTAAATACGGTCAGCCTCTGTTCTCAAGAGCGATGCTTTTCCTGCAACACCCCCACCCCTTCCAATCCTTTCTGTGGGGGACTGAGCAGGAACACGACACATTTGATGCTTAGCATAGACCCTGAGTTGGCACCTATGAATGTGTGTTTCTACAGTTGCAAAATTTTTGTGAATCTGACCCAGCCTGAGTTGTGAAAGGAAAGCTTTCTTTAAACTGCCAGAAATCAGATCAAATCAAATTAGAAAAGAAAATGGTAAGCTTTATTGTCGATGAGCAAGTAGAGATTGATCTCCATGGAGGACCTCAAGTGGTCAGAAGTTCAGAGGCTGTCGGTTTACACATGATCATGGGCAGGATTTCTCCTTCTTCTTACCTTTAAGTAATTGATTTTTAAAATACAATTTCCAGAGAGAAGAAGGCCACTTAATAATGAGTACTTTTATTAATTTTGAAGGAAAACTTAGGTTTCACTTTTGATTGTCATAGAAATTACATGAAATAGCACAAGTTCAGTTTCACTTACATTTGCAAATCAAGCAAATCTAGAATTTGCTTATATGGCCTTGTTGTACTTATCTGATTGAAGATTTCTCCTGTCCTGTCTTCTTTTGTATTTTATTAAAACAAAACAGTTTACCAAACTCCATGTAAATGTTCTCCCACAAGTGATCTTTCTACCTTGGGATGAAACCCACACAGTGACTTCCTCGTGATAATATTGTTAGCTAGATGCTCTTCCTTCAGCCTCGGGAAAGGGTGTTCTCTTTGTTTCGGTTTACTGTTGCTAACATGCAAAATAATTCTCCTTGTACTTTGGACAGAGAAAAACCTGGATTGGATTCAAACAGCAAGGTACCCTGTACCTACAGCTGACCTGGTCAACTCAAGCTCAGTCACCCTGGCCAGGCAGTCGAACCACTCACCTGATGGAACCCATGAGGACTGGCGGGACGTCTTGGTACTGGGTGGCAGAGACAACGAAAAGGAAGTAAAACATGCCCTGCCATGCAAGAGCTTCAAGTCAAAGTCCCTTCGCGCAGGTCTTGAGCACTCCCTCCACTTGGCTCATTCAGTTCTTTTTTTTAATCGGTACTGGGGATGGAACTCATATCACATGCTTGAAAGGTAGGTGCTTATGCCGCTGAGCTAAATCCCCAGCCCCTGGCTCATTTGGTTCTCACTGGTCTTGCTCGTCACAGGGCACTGCCAAATATTCAACACTAAACTGTTGAATGTATGACTTTTAATTTTGACTTTTAAGAAATGACAAAATTTCCCCAGATAATGAAGTTATATAAAGGTGTGAAATGTTTTCCAAGCCTAAAAATCTTTACCTATGTTCTACTTTTACAAAAATAGATACTCTTAAGAACCCATATTTATTTGTGGATATGGAGGTGAAATCTTAATAAGTGCTTCCTCTGTTACTAACAGAATGTTTAGTATACTCTTGAAAGTAAAAAACCAGGAAAAGTACTTTAATATTCAAATCTCTATATGCCCCATTTCACTATGCATTTTCTCCTTTTAAGTATACTCAGCTAATTTCTCTTAAAGATGGCATAAACTCTTCCATTGAGGGTTATGTCTCATTTATATTTGTATTCTTTAATAAGCTGACTATGTCATTCATAAATATAGTTCCATTGTTTTTTAAAAAAGAATTGTCATAAATGTACCAGTGCAAAAGGACAACATCAAGAGTCCAAATTAAACTGAAAGGTTAAAAGATTCACGAGCATTTAGCAAACCCTGTAGAAACTATGGTTAGTGTTACTGTACAAGTTTTAATATATTACTCTCTGTATAATATGACTGTTTCTCGTTGGCTTGGTCATGTAGGGTCAGATATCTCATCTATCATTGTCTAGCACATTTCCACCACATACATCTTTCTACAAGTTTTTCTCTTTGTTTTGTTTCTAGATTAAAAGTTCTTGCAATTCAAATTACTAATTAGAAAGTACAAGCAATTCAAGCTTTGGTTTTATAAAATGCAAAGAAATGAAAGAATTTCCATGATGTACTAAGATTTTTTCACAACTGACAACACAGAACATGTGTAGGAATTTGTTGTAGTGATAATAGAAGTAAAACCTGAAGCAGTAGCATGAACTTAATGAAAGAGGAAGAAAACTAGGAGAGGGGCTTCCGCCTGAGCAGTTGGAGGAGATGCAGGTCCGACGGACAGGGAAGGACAAGTTGGTCACCCAGCCAGCAGCCTGTCCTCAGCCTTCCTGGCAGCACTGGAGGGGGCTGGGGTTGGGAACTTCCCACTGGGTCCCAAGGGGGGCTTTTTGAAACTTCTTCCTCAGGTTAGGGGGTCTGGGCCTAGTGTAAAATACCTCTGAGACACCGGGGTGCACCCTGCGGCTAGGCGGCACAGGTCCTTGGCCCTAAAGGTGACCAGGCCTTCGGTGAGGAGGGACAAAGAGGCACATGTTCACCCTCAGCTGCTAGCAGGTATGGACCAGGCACCCCACCCAGGACCATTTCTAGTTCTTGTCCCATGTGGATAACTATCCTATGTCATTTAAGAGGAAAATTACAAATGATATTGGCATGTCAAACAGAATTTAGGCAAATACACACAAATGGAAATTTTCAGAACTTTACAATATCTTTAAATAGACTTTTCTCACCGATCTTTCTATGAGGATTAGGCTTATTTCACAGTAATTTTGAAACAATTGACAAACTGTTTCACTTTTCCACTTTAGAAAGTGTCCCAAGCTGTGGAGTAACCATCCCTAGAGTATAGTATGTGAATTGCCTTATATAACTGATCATTTTTGCTGATTGGACATTAGGATTTTGTCTCAGAGCATTATAATAAGCTAAGTTATTATATTTGCCTTATTTATTTTCCTACCACATATGCTTTCAATATACCTACTGCCATTATTTTAAGACTGTTTTTTCTAACCCTAGAAAAATGTTAATAAATAATTTTAGAATTTGTCTACACAGGAACACAGAGGAGAAAAATAATGTATTTTTTCCTTCATCCAAAAGTTCATGGCTACAGCTTCTATAACAAAAGACAGATTCATGAGAGAAAAACAAACTTATTTAATACAAATTCTACAATTTAATATATTTGAGAAAAACAATGTTTACAAATATAAATAAGCTTGAGAAAAACAAACTTATTTAATACAATTTTGCATGACATATAACCCTACAGATATAAATAGCCACAGAGACAGAGAAAATTGTAATTTTCTGGTCACAAGGAAGTATACCTGGAAGACAAGAGTGGTCACAAATTGGCTGAGGGGACTTTATAAACCCTGTTACACAGAATTCTTCTTGATGTCTCTGTTTCTTTATTTCTTTCCTCCAGAGATATACTAAGTGAGACTGGAAAATCAAGAATACTAAGTGTCTCTCTCTACAATTATATTGGTTGTTTACTGAGACAGAAAGACTGAGTTAGTTTGCCAAAATTATTCAATAATCGAGAATAATGTAAATTTGCTAAGAAATAGGAATAGGGATAGCATCCCTAATTGAAAACACTTGTTTCTGTGTTTACATTGATATTTCTTTGCAGATTTGGAAAATGGTATTACGTAGAAAATGTCAAACACTATGAACTGGGCTTAGGAACACATGCTTGTTTTCTGAGTTCTGGGATAAGCATCATGAAGGAGAAAAGAAATTGCTGTGTTCATTTCCTACTCCAAGTTTGGGTAAGAGCTTTCAAAATGTTTGCAGAATAAATGAATGAGTGCATGAGACTCGATCAATAATCTCCTTCATTCCTGGTTTGTGTTGAGAAAGAGAGAACCACAATGCTTTAAAATATTGGTATAAATTAAAAATTAATATTTTGAACATTGTTTCTTAGGTAGAAAGCTAAACTTCCACCTAGATCAAAGCTATGTAGTAAAACCAGGGTATGAAAACAGATTCGGCAGGCAAGGGCAGGCAGCATAATTTTGTGAATAGCATCATTAGGGTCCTTTCCCTTTCTTCCTCACTCGCATTTAGGAAACCATCCAATTACATTCTGGCTTGTGCAAAATAATGGGAGAATAGGCTAGCCAAAGAACACGGCATTCATTACTGAATTTGAACTATGTTCTAAAATCTCATACACCTTAATAAGTCCCAGAGCTCCACAGATCCTAGTATTGAAAATGAAGCCGTGGCTGTGAGGCACTATCAAGCCAGAGAGCTTTGTTAAGCTGAAATTTTAAAAAATCTTTAAAAGGTGATGTACAAAGAAATAGTTTAGGGTTGGAGAATGCTTAATTCAGTCATATATGTACTCTTCAGACAAAAGAATTTACTGTGGGCCACAGTATATTTGGATGACTGAAATTAAGTTAATTAATTCAGTGACACAATACACAGATTTTGAAGCCCAAAAACATTGACGTTACCTGAATATGAGCCAGAAACTCTGGTTTCCAGACGTAGACCAAGATGATAGCTATAATTTGTGTCATTTTGAGCATTTCATGGATATTTGGTCATTATGACATCTATGATTTAATGAAAGAAGCCATAAAATACAGTAATTGTTGGGAACAAAGGACATTTGTGTTTGTGGTGAGCATTTTCGTCTCAAACAAGACATTAGTAGGTTAAATCAAAACTCAATTTAGATTTAAAGTTTTAATTTAAGGTTGTTTTTACTCCTTTCTCTCTCCCCTTCTCCTTCCTGCCCACCTTTCTTCCCAGACTCCCTCCTCCTACCCCTCTCTACCGTTCCTGTGTTTTCTGTCTCAGTTGAATCACATAGACAGGTATATAATTTAAAAGATGATTTTTTTCATATTTTCCATTTTAGTATTTCTTGAGTGATAACATCTATAAATGAGAGTAGTAAATTCAGAAGTTGCAAAACACATGATTCCCAGTTAATTTGCATAGACTTCTGCTTAGGTAAAATGTGGAATACACAAAGGTTTTTAGGAGTAAGTGATGACTGTGGTTTTCCTATAACAAATGTAATTCCTAAAATATTTTTTTCGCACCTACTGTCACATTTTTTAAATGTCAGAACTTGTTGAATTATGGATGGAAATTAATACTAAAGTGTTTTTTCCAGGAAACAAATTTAAAAGACATATATTTCAGTAACAGAAAGACAAATATATACCAGAGAACATTTTAGTGACAAAGCTTGGCTATTCTTTTAGTTCATTTTATTTGTTCAGTTTAGTATTTACAAAGTAACCAGAATATCATTTGAATATTAAAGATTGATAGTACATAAACTACCATCAAACTGTTCTAAAAGTGTCACCAGCCACAATGTTCTAATAAATGTATGACTGTAAAAGGTACAGCTGCAATAATATATGACAGTAGATAAAACTATTACCATGATTACCAAGGATATAGCACTGCAAACTTCAGCTGTACAGTTGGTTCATTAATAAAACGTTCCTTCACTAAATGCACATAAACTATCCTACTGCCAACATATAATCTACTGGAAAACTTTCTCCACTGGGATAAAAGATAAAGAAGGTTATTTTGAAATAATTTGCATATTTTTGAAAACCATACAAATATAAAAGTATCATGAATAAACTCAGAAACATAAGGATGCTATTAATATAAATAATATTAATTTTTCAGTGTATTAAAGTCATGTAGTTTTATTTACCATTTTATATTTAATCCTGAAAGCAAATTTTAATTTGGATATTATCGTTTGGCAGATAAGAATTTTTAAGGTAACAATTACCTTATATAAGCTGATAAAGATGATAAGAGTGCTACATATAAAGTCAAGATCCAGACCTTGATTTTTGTTTTTTAATTTTTGTTTTCTTATGCTGTTTAATTTAGTGACACAAAGTGAAACTGCTCCTGGTAGTGCTTATGCTCAGTGAGAAGAGCAAATCATAAGGGATGTTATGGACTGGATCGATGTCCCATGGTGGTATTCAGAGGAGAGGACTTCTAGGAGGAAGAGAGAGAAAGTGCCTTTCTGCCCTCTGCTCTCCCTGTCCAGCTTCCCTTACTCCCTTCCCCTTCCCCTGCCTCTTCCAGCCCTGACCCCGCCAGGCACATGCTGAGGAAAGTCCGTGTGAGCACCCAGAGATGACCGCTACCTACAGACACAAACACCACTTCCACCAACGTCCAGAACTGAGGTGTGAATGTCTGTCTGCTGTTTAAGCCACCAAGGATATGATATTTTGTTAAAGGAGCCCAATTAAACACAGGGAGTAAAGTCTAAAAGATTGCGTTAAAAAGATAAAATTTTTCTTAATAACAAAGGTCCCTTGCCATAGAAATGTAAATCAGCCTAAATTTGCCTAGAGAGGGTCTCACCTTAAATGACATCACAATATTCACAAACACCATCACCTCAGGCTCACTGAACATTGACAGACCAGCACCATATGCCAGGCGCTTTCCTGAATGCCTAAAGGTACAATAGACCATTTTAATCCTGAGGAAACTCTAAGAATACTATTACCTCATTTCTCAGGTGCTAGAGGTCACATGGAAGTTAAGTTTTGGGGCAAGATTCTGACCTTGCTACTCCCACTCAAACTCTTTTTCTTTTTTCTCTTGTCTACTGACATTGTTAATCTGTACTAGAAACAGGAGTGCAATCACCAAGAATTTGTTGCTAAAATTTTTGTTGGCTAAAATGTATTAACAATGGCCAGGGATTTAGCTCAGCAGCACAAGCGCTTCCCTGGCAAGCGTGAGGTCATGAGTTTGATTCCTGGTACCAAAAAAAAAAAAAAAAAAAAAAAGTATGAACAAGAAAGAATTGGGTTTATTGAAATATAACAGATTTTCTAGGACTAGGAGAGTCATGTGCTTGCTTTTTTAATTATTAATTTTCATTTTACACATAGTAAAATTCATTAAGTTATAAAGTACTAAAGCTTTAGAAAAGAGTGAAAAGTCGGGTATTCACCTCTACAGTACAGTTCCAGTACCTAGAAAGCAGTGATAAGTTCTCCTCATAATAGCTTTGTACTTTCCAGAATGTTATAAAATGAAACCACAGCACAGGCAATGTGCTGTATTGGCATGTGGAAAGATGCCCCAAAGTCTCATGTGCTCACATGGGGCTTTGGGGAGGTGACTGGGTATGGGTAAGTGATGCTAGATTAGTGGACTGGTTGGTTCAGCATAGCTGTGAATGCATCTACAGAAGACAGGCCTGAGGAGTGGGTGGGACCCATTAATAGGCTTATAGCCTGAGTGGATTACAAAGGGGAGAAGAAACTGTCTACCTTCTGCCTGCCATGCCATGAACTCAAGATTTCCCTTCGGCCATGTTGCCCACCTTGTAGCCAGCTAGCCAAGCACTCTACAAATCATGAGCTGAAATAAACCTTTCCTCCTTTAATTTGTGTCAAGTAATTTGTCCCAGCAATGAGAAAGTAACTAAAATATAACCTTTGGAGCTTTAGTTTATTTCACTAAATGAAGTACATTTCAGACTCATCCATATTGTTTCATGAGTTAGGATTTTGTTCGGTCTATTGCCCAGCAAGGCTTCATGTGTTGTCACATAGTAACAGCAATGTGTTTAGCCAGCTAACAATGAAAATACAAACGATTTTTCCCACAAATTTTTGTAACTAAGAGTAAAGTTGCCATACAACTGTATAGCTGAAAGAGAAATAGGTATTTGGGTGACTGTAAGTGTTCACTTATTTCTAGGAAAATTGCCCTAGAACAGGATAATAAGCCTGTTAGGGACAAATGCCCAAATTGTAACCCCAAAACCCCTTATTCATTACAAAATGCCAGCACTGCAGTGAAACAAAAACCTGGACTCCAAGGCTTTAGTTTAGAAAAAATAACATGCATTTCCAGCTTTTGTCTTAAAAGAAAAACAATATGCATGCCATTGTTTGCTACCACGGCTCGGCTCTGAAGAATTGTTGATTTATATGTCACATCTATTTTTAACTTTACAAGAAATTACCCAAAATCTTTTCCATAATGACTATATATCACTTTACATCCTTGCCAGCAAAGAATTTCAGGTGTTCCATATCTTCACCAGCATTTGGTACTGTCAGTTAATAGTTTCTGCATTTGTTTTAGCCATTCTAGGAAGTATAGACTACTGTCTAGTCTCTCATTATATTATTTTCATGTATTTAATCAGGCATTTATTTTGTGGCACAGGTGACTAAACCCAGGGCTTTGTGTATGCTAGATAAGCACACTACCTCGGAGGCACACTCCAGCCTGTGTAGCTTTAAGCTGCATGATTAATTTTGTTAAGTGCATTTTTAAATGTTTCTCTGTCTGCATTGCAGCCAGATCTTCAGCTCGTATTTACACTACTTCCTTGATCTTCCTATTGCTTGATTTTTAGTACTTTAGCATTTTAGTTACAGGTTCTATGCGAGAAATGTGATCTCTAAGTGCATTCTTCAAGTCTGTTACCTTTTTCCATTTTCTTAATAGTTTTTCTTTCACAGGCCAAAAGATCATAATTTTGCGAAAATCTAATTTACCAATTATTTTCTTTTCTGTTATGATTCTCATATTTCATGTAAGAAATCTAACCCTAGATCGTAAGGATTTTCACCTACGATTTCTTTTAGAAGGGCTAGGTTTTTATACAATTTCCACTTAAATTTAACTCAAGTAAAAGATATAACTAGTGTGTTGAAGTCTATTTTTTCATTATTTTTAAATTCTTTCCCTTTTTTCTCCCTGCAGATGTTCCAGCATTATTTATTGCCTTGTTCTTTTCTGGACTGTTTGTTTTATCACATTGGGTTATATTTATTGTAGCTAATAACCCAACGTTTTGATTTCTGTACCCTTACAATAAGCATCCAAATCACAGATTATCAGTATTTCCAAAGAACCCTAAGCAAGGAAGCACGTGGGGGAGCACCCCACACCCTCGCAGGTCACGGCCTGGAGGCACTTCACAGGCATCGCTGTCACCATTTCAGCACAGACCACATGCCCCAAGGGACACTGCAAATGTGGGTGCACTGTAGGCAGGAGGCAGAGGGCTCAGCCACATAAAACAGTCAGATGCTGTATGAGGGCCAATAAATATTTCGTTGCGTTTTATTCTACTCAAAATGAATTCATTTATTTCAGCTCAACTTTCCCGATCTCATCTGTCGTTAACTCTTTAAAAATGTCTACTGGGCAGTGCATACTCAAATTCCATGAGTGTGTTTTCTCCTATTTTTCTGTTTTATCTACACATTTCAAAATTCTACCACTCATAGACTCCCTCAGACGTCACTTACTACATGAGAACCTATTGGACCCCTAGCAATAGGTATTAGGTCTTCTTTCATTGCATTTCCATAATACCTTACAAGAAAATATTGATATTACAATGCTTTTTCCTTCATAATTATTTATATACTCATGTGACTTCTAGGTTTATAGTTCTCAAATAGAGTAACCACAGCTAATAAATATGTTAAATTCATTTCTGTATTCGTGACACAAGAACTCAATAAACACATATTTTATTTTCATGGTTCAGCTAAGTGGCCTGAATGTTCTTAGTGAATTAAATGAAATCATCTTTGGCCCAAAGCTCAGATGATAGAACATCAGAATTCACACAGCATTTTGTCTCAGTGACACGCTTCTACAAGGCCAGAGGACTGCCTTCTAAATCCTGATCCCGAAATCCGCCGGGTTAGTAGCATGGCTGAGGACAGAGGGCACAGGGCTAATTCCAAGGCCTGGACCTTCTGCTCATGCACGTGGCCACGACGTTTAGAAGACTGCCGGCTTGTCATTGCTAAAGCAGGGAATCAGCCCGGACCTCCTCCGCTTCCTCCTTTTCCTGCCCACCGTACCTCGGGCAAGCCTCCAGAGTGGGTGGGGGACAAGAAGCATAGACAATGAAACAGGACAATGAAACAGGAGGGCGACCAAGGACCCGAGGCTATTGGAAATATTCTTTGGTCAAGACAAGTCAATCGACAGAGTAATAACAAAGAGAGAAGCACTTTTCACTCTGAGTTTCATTAATTAAAGTAGAAGGTGCAATTTCATTAATTAATTCAGATGAAAATATTCTAATAGACCCAATGAGTATTCTCTGTTCTCAGCTGTTTTACATCCTGTTTCTGTTTTCTGCCCTAGTTTCCCCCAGGCATAATTATGTAGTATGATTTTTATTTTTATTTCAGGCGAATGTTACACTTAAGTAGTAATTTAAATAGTTAACACATGAATGTCTTTTAAAATAGACATTGCATTTATTTTTAACAAAATTTATTTACCTGTTAACATTCATACACATTAATACTTTTTTATCTTCTCCCCAACCATATCTCTCAAAATGAGGTGACCCAGCTTCTAGACCTAGAAATCTAAGGTCATTTTCCCCTCCGTGTCATGTGCACTTTGATTTAGCAAGTTTAGTTCCTAATACCTCCTGGAGATCGGTTTTCTCCCCACCAGTCAGCACTGCCTTGTCTTCTCTCTGCCTCTTATTGCCTTGCTAACTATAACAGCTTCTTAAGATGCTTCCTCCTCCCAGTCGATGGCATTGACTTCATCCATAATGAGTATCATCAGCTTTCTCCCCTCTGTGAAGCTTTTTTGTGGATCTACCACTGTCTTGTAGGAAGACATTGTACTTTCCTTTTAATAGTGTCCTTCCAAATTTTCTCTTGGTTTAATCAACCAAAGATTTTCATTAGGTTCATTAGTCTTTTAAAATTAGGTTCATAGATAATCCATGAAAAGTTGACAGTGTTATATTTACGTACAATTTTGTCCTGAGAACAATGTCGTTTTTGTTTTGTTTTGTTTTGTTTTGTTTTGTTTTGTTTCTTCAAGTGTTCAACAGATTTACAGTCTCTCCATAATTTGGGGTCTGTAGTTCTGAGTTTTTAATCTCCAGATGGCCTCCATGGTTGACTGGTCAGCATGTTTCTCCATGTTATTACGGGTTCCAAGGACTTTCTTTTCCCCTTATGTGAGAGTCATACCTCCAACCACAGAAATAAACAAACTTCCTAACAACAGTGCAGTCTTTAGCTCCATAATTCAGACACCTCTTACTTCTCAGCCCTCCCCTACCCCAACAGGTTTACAGACTTCTCACCTGAATCATCACTATATTTCATACAGTCTTTGTGATAAGCTTCTAAACTGTTTTCAAGTGATGACTGATTTCCACAGTTTGTGACACATATACTGTAACACCCTTGATCCCCTTGAGTGGAAACTGAGCCTCCTCGCTTGCTTCGAATGAGTAAACTGCAGGCTCCATAGTGAAGCTCGCACCCTGCACTCGTTATAAAAAGCCACCACTGTAGCTTCCACCCTTCCAGCCCAGGGTCCCATTCTCTCCCCTGGGGAAGAAGGCTAACAAGCTGCACTGCTCACAGGGAGGTGCAGGTGGCAGAGGACTAAGAGACGTCTCTGGCCAGTTACTCACGAGGCACTGATCCTTCAGTCCAGCAACCTGTGAAGAATCGAGTCCTGTTCACAAGCAACCGAGAGAGTTCACAGCATGAGACACCTGCAGGTCAGCTGAGACTGGACAGAATCCCAGGACCCAGCAATGCCCTGCTTAGGTCTCTGACCCACACAACCTGGAGATAGCACTGCAGTTTTAAATCCGCTAGGTTTAGAGGTAATTTATTGCTCCATAATTGTTCATACATATGTACATATTCCTTTGGGAAAAAGAGAGGGGATTACAATAAAGAATTTGAGATTCAGAACTAAATCAAGCTAATTGGAATTCTATTCTGCCACATTGTTGAAACAGTGGATGAGACAAGTCCCACTCTCTGTGTCCCTACTGATTACTGATGTTGCATGGTTGTTGTGAAAACCACCTCACAAATAACAGATGCTCAGTATTATTGTTACTGTGTTACTTGGTAAGTAGGATTGATGCTTCCACTTATGTATCAGATTGTTAAAGGCAAGAACAATGTCTTCACCCACTCCTGTATCTCATCGGTTGACATAGATATTCAATACTAAATATTGAACTTAAAATCAATTAAGTCATGTAAATAATTATTACAATTAGTCTTTTTTTAAAGTGAGCATTCAGACTCATCTAGTGTTTTGAATTATTAGTTATTTAGTAGTCACTGAAGAAAGAGAACCTGGACTGTCATTTTTTTATTCAAAAGTTAAAAGTTCTTATTTACCATACAGCTATTAATTTTCTTTCACCTTTAAGCAACCATGGTTTTAATTTCAAAATGCATTTATTATTAATTACTTCACTTAACTGCAATAAGTAGGCATATAAAACCTCCGAGTATGCTCATGCAAGTAATGCAAAGGGAAGCCCCAAGTGCCATTCATCATCGCTAAAGTAAAACTCTGCGGTTCTTTTTAATCACTTCCTCCCTTAAAGTTCATCCTTTGTTGAAATAAATAATATTCTGCAACACATTAATCTATGATTTCCTGGGAACAAATTACTATTACTCATTAATTAAAAGCAGATTTTCACATAAAAGTTTTACATTTTCTGGCGATTTAACTATCCCCTTTCCAACATTTCTTCCCTTTGTGTTTTTAAGGTTTAAACTTCAGACTTATGTCCAGCTTGCATTATTCTTAAGTGACAAATCTCCATGCTAATTTGCTTGGTCGCATTTACCTCTAGAATTCCATATTTTTTGGAAAAGGCAGATGATCTCACTGGGCCGCACTGATGCCAGATTTTGATCCCAGCATATCACCAAAGCAGGGTTCGCCACGAACGTACACTTCATCTATGCTCAACTCCCCGTCAGTACAAAAACATTCTGCTGTTTTCCCTTCCTAAAACATATCTCCCCTCCACCGTATCTATCCTCTCCTTTATCATACACTTTCAAACCATTCTGTGTGCTAATGTCCTCCCATGTCTTTCCTTTAATTCTTTATTGTAAACATTTCAATCAGGCTTTCACCCTACAGTTTCACAAAATCTACTCTTACTCAAATAGAACGAGTCTGACACTACTAATCTAATGGTTAAATCATAACCTTAATTTTATTTGAGCCATCCCAGTCAACTAAAGACTTGCCATAGCAAGCTGCTCCTTCCTTCTTGAGGTATTTGCTTCATTTGACTTTGGGGATACAATCACCTCCTAGTATCTTTCCCATACGGTTATCTGTCCTACACCAACCTACTTTTTGGTTCTCCTTCATCTTATAAACATCTTAATCTAGGTTTCCCTTAGGGCTTATTCTTGGACTTCTCTCTCCCTATATCTCTACAGTTCAGTTGAACTATAAATCACAAATAAGCCACAAGTGTAATGTAAATCTTTCTGTTAAAAATTAGAATGGCAACAAGTAGAGCAATTTTAATAATATATTTAATCCAACATGTCCAAATATCATTTCAATATTTAGCAATATAGACATGTTAATGAAATATACAACATACATCTTTTACATACCAAGTCTTTGACATGCAGTGTGTATTTCATCCAAGTGAAAGTGTCACTCCAAGTGTACAGTGGGAACAAGGTTGCGGCCACTGCATCAGAGTGCAGTTTTAGATTCCCACTCTTTCCTCTCTCGGGGTACTAAATGCCAATCATAAAAGGACTTCCAAATTGATAAGGCTAGATTACTTCTCTGAGTTCCAGACTTACTATAAAGCTAACTACTTGACATTTGCACTTTAGTGTCTAATACTCATCTCAAACTTAACACCTTCCAAAACGAAACCCCTGTTGTTCTCCATCCACGTGCACAGTCACGTAAAACACATCTTCCATTTTTCCCTGAGTTCATAAAAAATGTGAGGATTTCAGATACTCAGTCCAAACAACTTGCTCATTTCTGGCTTGCTTTACTTTCACAATTGCTGTTTCCACATTCCACTTTTTGGTTTTACATTCAAATATTTTCTAGAATCTGACCATTTCTTGGCAATTCATATAAACACATTCCTTTATTGTCTGTATTAAAGTTTCAGTTTCTCACCTGGTCTCACATTTGTTCCCTTGACTATTTCTCAACACAGCAAATAGGGTGCTACATTTATCACAGTTCAAACATATCAGGCAATGTCACTCTGCTGCTCAAAACTTCCAAAGAGCATGTGATCTTGATTACAAGGAAGTGAGTGTTAGGTCTGTGTCCATGGCTTCACCACTTCATCCCCTGTTCCTCTTTCATGGCCTTTTCCACTTGGGCACACTGACGTCCTTGGACTGGCACAGTGAGAACACTATTTGCTTTCTACATAGCATATAAAATTGTCTCCTTGTATATTAATATTGTTGGTTCTCTCCTTTAAGTCTTCACCCACACACCTGCTGTGATCATGCCATGAAACATGGCTATCTGCCCCACTAGCATTCTCTATGGTTGCTTTCTTTCTTTCTCTTTCCTTCTTTCTCTTTCTTTCTTTCTTTCTTTCTTTCTTTCTTTCTTTCTTTCTTTCTTTCTCTCTTTCTCTTTCTTTTGTTCTTTCTTTCTTCCTTTCTTTCTTCTTTCTTTCTTTCTCTTTCTTTTTTTCTCCATAAAACTTACCTCTATTAAGTTATATATTGTATTAAAATTTTGTTTATTGTCTATCTTCCCCCAGCAGGATGTGAATTCTGCAAAGGTGACTACTTGTATTTGGGTGGAGAGCTCCTGAATACCCATCACAGAGAAGTGACTGGTATGCAGGAGGAGTCCAGTCAATATCTGCAAGCTGTGCATATGTATGAATGAATTAGTATATCGTATTTATTTCTTTTGTAAATAAATTAAATTAACACATCTATATAGATAAACTTCATTTTAAAATCAACTATTCTCATGAATTTTGGCATTGCTATGTTTTCCATTACACAAAGCCACACATGATAAAACATTAAGACTTCCCTGTCAACAGGAAATCAGTTTCATTTTCCATAAAGAGCAATATGGAGTCTTCCTTGCTCATTTTTCTAGTATTTGGAAAATAACTAAGAAATTGGGATAGAAATTATCATTAGTCATTGATTCTTATTGCCCAACCTACTGCTTTTAGATGATACTCATATATGATTGGCACATAATTATGAACAGACAAAAATTTTATTCCAAAGGAAAAAGGCATCCCTCAGGCACTTTTCCTACTCACTTTATACAGTCTGAAAAATAGCATTGGAACATAGGCCTTGACAAATACAAAAAGTGGTAATCACACCTTCAAGTGTTATCAGTATCTCCTTTAGTATAAAAGCTAGAGACACATAGCTCTTCATACTTCTGCATTGATGTCTAGAGTATAAAGGAATTAGGATTTTATCCCTTTACCTCTCTTTTCCTTCCCTTCATTTATCACAGTTATGGTTTATCACAGTTATGGTTTAGAACTCCAATAACTCACAAAAGTCTCATTGTTTACAAGGTCATGTGATCATGGGGTGCAATGCTCATCTGTTAATCTGTTGATAGTGCCTTTAACGTTATCATGCTTTTAGGAGATATGGCCTAATTAGAGGACAGTCATTGGAGTATGACCTAGGAGGATGACTCTTGTCCCTGACTGTTCCTGTCTTTCTCTGCTTCCTGGCCTCTATGAGATCAGCATCCATGTCCTTCTGCTGTGCTGTCTCTGCCTTGGAGGCAGCCAACTTGGGTTTGGAAAGGGTGAGACTCTGAGTTGCAGATATCAAGTGTTTTGCACAGGTGTGGAAAATTGACTAATGCACTCATTTATTCTGGTATTAGATGCTTTTTGCTCTTATGTTGAGAGTATATTTAGACACTATGGAAATATTTGAAATGAATGTAATTACAAAAGAAAAGCATCAAATATCATCTTGGAGAACATTTGCAATGATGTTATCTAATACTCTATGGATTTTCTGTGCACTCTTCTAAGTCCAATATCTTTAAAAAAGAAATCTCCAGGTGATTTCACACCGTATTTGTGCTTTAGAGGTAGTATACATAGTTGATAAGAGCACAGATTCTGAGGAGAGCAAGAGAGTATGCCTGGATTAAATTCTGACTCTGGCATCTACTAAATGTATGACCTTGGACAAGTGTCTCATCTCCTCAACACAAAATGGAACTACTAATAATATCCCCTAAAATATGGCATTGCAGTGAGAATTAAATTAGTATATGCAGTATTGGAATAATCAATAACCTGTTCAATAATCAATGACTTATTACATTAATAATTATATAGTATTTTATATCTATTATTAGTAAAATATAAACATTTCCCAATGGAAACATATTCACAAAAATAATTTTAGATATACTATCTGTTGAAAAAAAAGTATAAAAAATTCTCTGCAAAACTAGTCAGTAAGTTGACATTATAGAGGATATAAAAAGAAAGTTTTAAAAGTGACCAAGCTTGTCTGTTATTAAAGAATGCCTCTAATGTGCAAAGCATGAACATTAAATTTAAATTCCTTATTATACAATTTAAGTTTTCATCATCCACTTATTCATGAATGAAATTTTTCCTTCAAAACTTGTAGGAAGGGAGTACTAGAGTGTAGAACGATCAGATTATGACTTTTACCCTCAAAGTGTATATAATCCAGGAAGACATAGATAATAATAATTACAAAAAGATTAGGAAATATTTGACTCAAAGTAAACATTTAGAATGCAGAGAGAATACAAAGGTGGACACTATGTCCAGTGTTCCATATGAGGGACTTTAGAAATGGACACCCTGGAGTCATGAAATACAGGCTGGCTCTTGCAGGATGAATGACAAGTATCCAGGAAAGATTAGCTATGAAGTAGTAGTGTCCTCCCAGTACACAGAATACCATGTGCAGATCCTAAGAGCCATAAAGAATCTGGATCAGTCAAACAGTTCAATGAATTTATTGCTTAAAGTGACAAGTAGAATGAGGCAAGAAATAAGTTTTGGAAGATGCAAAAAAATCACATTATGAGGACATGATGACTAATTTGAGCTTTATCATGAAGCATAGAGGCATGAATAATTAGCTTTTTTGGTTTAAAGGGCATTCTGACCAAAACAGGAGAAAGAACTTGAAGTCTGGGAGATGGAGAGTTAGTGCCAGGGTCAACATTGAACACCAAGGAAGGAGAATGACTGAACAAGTAACAGATACCTCCAGTCCACAAGAGTTGCTCCAAATTGTGCAAACCAGAAAGCTTAGGTTCTTCCAAAATCTTCTTCTCCTGTCTTTCCAAATAGATCATTCAATTTTTCTTCCCAAATATCAATTGAATCTATCTACTTCCCTTCATTTCCCAAAGATGTCACTCTCATTCAAGTTACCATAATTTTCCCCCACACAACTAAGACAGCCACCTAACTGATCCATTTTGCCCCAGTGTAACCTGATGTCCTCAGAGCAAACAGTCTAATCATTCTGAGACATAAGTGTAATCATATCACATCCATGATTAAAACACCTCAAAAGTTCCCCACTTCATACAACAAAAATAAAATCCATTAAATGAGAAGCTCTATGCCCCAATCAGCTCCATATATTCATCTCACACCATTTGACTGTCTCCCATGTCTTGTCCATATGAGATCATAAGGCTTTTTCTAATATGCTTGTCCTCTCCTTTTAACCCATAAGTTATACTTAATTCACCTCACACTTAATTCACATCTCACTCAAATTTTTCTTTCTCCAGATATCTTTTCCTGCTTCCTCTAATTTAAACTATGTCATTTTAGTGTTGTTTCATTCATAATATTCATCTGACTTGTAATGTTTTATATATTTGTATGGTAATAAAACTAAAGTTTGTCATTTGGGAAACTCCATTAGGGATGGAATCATGATTGTTTTTGCCACCATACATGTCCATATATAAATGATAATTGAATTTATAGAAGTAGATAGTGTTGCCTTTGTCATGTTTACCTAATAATAAGAGCAAGCCTGAGTAGTTTTAGAAAGAATCTCAAATTT
This sequence comes from Hydrochoerus hydrochaeris, assembly GCA_004027455.1. Classification (NCBI taxonomy): domain Eukaryota; kingdom Metazoa; phylum Chordata; class Mammalia; order Rodentia; family Hydrochaeridae; genus Hydrochoerus; species Hydrochoerus hydrochaeris. The sequence continues at coordinate 370,447 of PVLA01000462.1, read as the reverse complement.
CAATAGTACATTGACATTACAGAGCAAAAGTGGAATGGTTCCATAGAGGAAGCCAACAAAGTAACCAAGGAGAATCATGGAAGTCACATGAACGCCAAAACTAGAGAACAACCAGAGTATCATCTACTGACAGAAAAATGACAGATAAATCGACACACGAAAGTGAGGAAAATGAGACTATTAAAGCACCAAGCATAATTACTTGAGAATACTGAGATTTCAATTTATATTTTATGTCAATTCAATAATAACTTTTTAAATGATATTATAAATGTTTACACATGAAGACAGAATTCTGCATGAGGCAGGATATTTTCCAAGTAGATAATTTAATTCATCTAGGATTTGGTGTTTCAGGATATGTGAGACAAAAAGACAGAAGTGAAAAAGAATGGAGGCAAAGGTAGATCTATGAATCTAGGGTAGAAAGAAAGTAATGAATTAGAGAATTACAAAGATCAATGAAAGGGAAGCCCAAAGAGTTTGACATATAGTCAGAAGAGGAGAAAGCAACTGGAAAGGGCAAAAAGGGTATGACCAGAAAAAAATGCTTGAATTTAATACTTCATAAGGGAAGGAGTTGCAAATGTGACCAGTGAAGAGCATAACAGAAGGACAGTGTTTCTGAGACCACACTGCCATCTCAGCACAGTGATAACTACTGTGACTATGTGAGATGACAGAAGCATTGTCTAAAAGTTCCACGTGAGCTGCACCTCACAGAAAGGATTCATTCTTTTCAGTGCAGAAACTTTACGTTTTCCGTGCCTAACACATTTTCCAATCTGTTTTTCATTAGTTAGATCTAGAAATTTTTAAAATTTTCCAAATTTTTATTCCCCCATTTTCTAAATTTCTTTTACATTTAAATGACTTTATCATTTTCTTGTAACATGACAAAGGAGGCCAATAACAGCAAACACAAGCACTCACCTTTTCACATCACTCCCTTAGAACCACAAGACCTGCGTAGTCTGCTTTCCGAGTTAGCTCAGGGAAGAGTTTTACCAAACCTTTCATTACAAAAACTTTCTAGTTGCATATTAGCATGTTCACTACTACTAACCAACCTCATAGCCTCTGACATCAGTTTCCTTGCTCCCACTTAATCTAATACCTTGTATAATAAGTTTTTCCTATGGTGACAATAGTTTAAGGTAGTGTTTTCAGTGTAAGCAAGGTCCTGCAGTTATACAGCACATGAGTTTTCTGGAAATCAGTTGTCCTGAGTGGTACACTTCCACACACTGACCCAGATACGCAAACTCATTTCTACTCATAGGTTATCCATTCCCAAGTGATTTCAAATTCTTTGCTGGATTATCATAATTCAACTGGTATACAGGAAGAAGTATAATGGATCGTGTGTAGTCCTTTTTAGTGGTCAGGATTTAAATTGCTATATGAGGCATGATCAAAAAATACAATGAATGCTTACATTTTTAAAAATTTATTACAGTAGAATCTGAAATAAGTGGCTTATATATCAAATAAAACATGGATGTAGGAACTACAAAGCACTAAGGCAGACACAGGACTGCCTGTGGGACTGAGCCTGTGTGCAGTAGGTATTCCCATTCTAGGAAGTTCTCAAATACGCATAGACCATAATAGCACGGCAAACTCAAGCCACATGGAATAGATTTGGGATATAAGGGACCTTGCCTCTTTTCCCTTCCTCCACACAGAGAACATTACAGGCTGGTCACACATTTCCATGATACACACAGGGGCACAGGGCACCTGACCCGGAAACTGCTTCCTTCCCCAAGGGGCCATCAGTTGTTTTCTTCTTCTTCTTCTTCTTCTTCTTCTTCTTCTTCTTCTTCTTCTTCTTCTTCTTCTTCTTCTTCTTCTTCTTCTTCTTTTTCTTCTTCTTCTTTTTCTTCTTCTCCTCCTCCTCCTCCTCCTCCTCTTTCTTCCTCCTCCTCCTCTTCCTCCTGCATGTACCATAGAGGCTAATTGGAACATCTAAAGAAGGCAAGGTCAGAGACCACATCAGTGACAGTGAAGGTAGTGAGCAGAATAGCACAACCCACCAGACAAGGCAAGCAATTAAAGAGAGAAAAAAGACGGAACCATCAACAGGAAATTATATGACATGGATAAACCAATCAGTTATAACCATCAATATAAATGGTCTCAATTCACCAATCAAAAACAAGCAAATGAACAAACAGACTGGCAGAATGGATTAAGAAACAAGATCCAACAGTGTACTACATACAATAAACATTTAATTCAAAAAGAAATTTATAAAATGAAAGTCAAAGCATGGAAAACAATATTCAATATGGCAGGAACCCAGAAAAAAAGTAAGGGTAGCAATTCTGTTTGCAGACAAATAAAATTGGATTTCAAGCAAAGACTGATCAAGAGAGACAAAGATCACTACTTGTTAAGGAAAAACTATAAAAGAAAGAGATAACAATCATAAATGCATATGGATTAAATATTAGCACAACAAACTATAAAACACAAATAATAATGGACATGAAAAATCAAATAACACAATTGTAACAAAGGACCTTACATAATTGTAATGGGGAAATCTCAATGTCACAATAGACAGATCAACAAGGCAAAAAAATCACCAAAAAATATAATCAGAACTGAACAAAAATGTTTAAATGAATTTAGAAGATGTCTACAGAGTGTTACACTCCAAAATACATTCTTCTCAGGTATATGTGGGATGTTCTCTAAAGTAGAACCTACACTAGCTCATAGAAAATGCTTATGTAAATGCAAAAGAATTGAGATTATCTCATACATAATATCAGATCATGAAATGAAATTAGAAATCAACAGAAAAAAAGACTCAAAATCTGAATAAATACATGGATATTAAATGATACCATCTTGAACAACCAAGAGGTTACAGATGAAATTAAAGAAGAAATTAGATAGTTTTTACAATTAAATGAACACCAATACTACATGCCAGAATTTATGGAATGCAATAAAAGCAGTCTTATGAGGAAAATTTATACTACCAAATTCAGAAAAACAGAATGAACTCAAAAAGTCTATGTTTAATCTCAAGCTAGTAAAAAAGAAAAGCAAGTCAAGCCAAAGCTCATATGGTGAAGAGAATTATAAAGATCCAAGCATAAACTAATGCAATTGAGACTAAAATACTGATGCAAAGAACAAATGTATTGAGCAGTAGCTTTTTTTGAAAGATTAAATAAAATTCATAAACCCTTAGCTAAACATCCTAAAAGGCAAGAAAAGACTCAAATCCATGCAATTCAGAATGAAAACTGTGAAATCATAATAGATCTTACAGATATCCAGAAGATCAATACCTAGTTTGAGAACCTATTTTCTAGCAAGATGGAAAATAGAAAAAAAGTACAGATTCCTCGAAACATATGAATTACCAAAGCTGAATCAAGAGCAAATAAAAATTCTAAATTAATCAATGAAATTGAATATGTAGTTGAACACTTACTAATAAAGAACAATGTTGAATTCTATAAGAAATTAAAAGAAGATCTAATGACATTACTTCACAAATTCTTTAATGATTTATTTTTGTTGTTTGTTTGTTTGTTTCTTTGGGTACCAGAGATCAGACTGATGACCTAGTGTTTGCCAGGCAGGCATTTATGCCACTGAGCTAAATGCCCAACCCTCTTTAATGAATTTGAAATGGTACCAGCACTTTCAAATCATTCCTGGAAGCAAGCATTGCCCTGATACCAAAATCAAAGAAGAATCCAAACAAAAAGGAGAACTACAAGCCAATTTCAGACCCCAAAAAATCCTTAGTAAAACACTGTTAAAAATAATGCAGCATATATCAAGAAGATTATACAACATGACCAAGTAAGATTCATACCAGCAATGCAGGGAGGGTTTGATAAATGCAAATCAATGAATGAAATACAACTTATCAACAGAACCAGAGGAAAAAAATGGATGGTGATCTTAATAGGTGAAGGAAAAGCACTTGACAAACTCCAACATCCATCAATAATTTTAAAAACTCTACAGATAATTAGAACAGATGCTCTTTATCTGAATATGGTAAAACCATCTGTGACAAAGCAACAGCCAACAACACACTAAATGGTCAAAAACTGAAAGCTTTCCCTCTAACTCAGAAACAAGACAGGTATATCTACCCCTCATGTACAATCTAGTCCTAGAGAAATTAGAGCAATTTGACAAGAGATAGAAACAAAGAATAAAGTAGGGCAGAAAGAAATTAAATTATCATTATTTAGAGATGACAAGATACTACATAGAGAACCCTAAAAACTCTGCCAAAATACATCTAAATTTAATAAGCAAATTCAGTAGCACAGGCTGGATACATAGTCAACCCTCAAAAATCAATGATTCCTGTAAATAAATAGTGAACTCACTGAGAAAATGAGGGCACATCCAGAAAAGTTTGGGACCATCGATCCCAGAGGATGTCTGCCCAGCCCCCTTAGGTCATTGGACTAGGCTCCAGAGTTCCACAGGCTTGAGTGGACTGTGCCCAGCGACATTTATTCAACCAGGGGAGCTGGACCCACCAAAGGGGGAGCCAAGCCGGCGCCGTGCCATGAGGTGAGTTACAGCTCACCAGGGCAGGCTAGGAAAAGTTTGGGGCCATCAATCCAGGTGACTTGGTGCCAACCAGCCCTCTTAGGACACTGAATTAGGCTCCAGAGTTTCCACAGGCTTGAGTGGACTATGCCCAGGGACCTTCATTGAACCATGGGAGCCAGGCCCACCAAAGGGAGAACCAAGGCAGCACCGTGCCATGAGGGAAAGCTTTGGAAAATAGCTGGAAACACATAAATATAGGAAAATGACAAAATGAAAGACCAAAATGCAATCTCAAACCTCCAGCCCATCCCAAGAAAACCTAGGAGCCATGTACATACAAGAAAATGCTACACATACACCTGAAATGCATGAAATGATTTCAACTGAAATAAAGAAGCAAGTACGAAAAGCTATGAGGGAACTCAAATCAGAAATATTCTCCCAGGTAAAGAAGAAATGATAAAAGTAGTGAAAGAAATAGTGAATGTATCCAATGAAGATACAGCTAAAAAAATTAGAAGAACAAAGCAAAATGATAGAATCCCTGAATGAACAGTTTAAGAGATAAACACAATGCATTAAGCAGATTCAAAGAGATATACAGGAAATAAAACTCTAATGAAAGTTGCAAAAACTGCCTCAATGAAAGTGAAGATAGAATCTCAGACCTTGAAGATAAGATTGCAGCTAATGAACAGGAAAGGAAAGATCTTCTAACAATAACAAGAAATCAGGAAATAACAATTCAACAGCTGCAAGACGATGCAAAGAAAAAACAATATAAGATTAAAAGGGATAAAAGAAAAAGAAGGTGAAAACACAAATGATATCAAAAGGCTATTTACAGAAGTAATAGCTGAAAACTTCCCAAACATGAGTATGGAAACTGACATACAGATTAGTGAGGCATATAGAACTCCAAATAGCCATAACCAAAACAAAACTACACCCAAACATATAATAATCACCATCCCAGAAATCCAACATAAGAACAGAATATTAGAAGCTGTTAGAGAGAAAATACAGGTCACCTATAAAGGAAAACCTATCAGAATTATAGCATACTTCTCAACACAAACAATGAAGTCAAGAAGAGCATGGAGTGAAGTTTTTCAGATCCTTAAAGAAAACAACTTCCAACCCAGACTGATGTACCCTGAAAAACTGTCCTTCAATGGATGGAGAAATAGGATGTTTCCAAGACAATGAAAAGCTGAAGAACTTCATGATCACCAGACCAAACCTACAAAGAATACTGAAAGACATTCTAAATACACATAGGAAAAAACCGCTAAGCAACACAGACAATTAAACTGAATGGAAAGCTAAGAATCAACATCAGAAAGATAACATGTCAACAATAAACCAATATATGACAGTTATAACCATTAATGTAAATGGCCTCAATTCACCAATTAAAAGAAACAGACTGGAGGAATGGATCAAGAAACAACATCCAACCATATGCTGTCTACAAGAAACCCATCTAACCCAAAAGGAAATTCATAGACTGAAAGTCAAAGGATGGAAAACAATACTCCATGCAACAGGAACTCAAAAAAAAAAGCTGGGGTAGCTATTCTGCTTGCAGACCATGTGAAATTCAAACCAAGAATGGTCCGAAGAGATAAAGAAGATCACTACATACCAGTTAGGGGAAATCTACAAGAGGAAGAGATAACAATCTTAAATATATATGCACCAAACTCCAGAGCACACAACTACACAAAGCAAGTATTAACAGAAATGAAAAATCAAATAGGCAATAACACAATTATAACAGGAGACCTTAATACATCATTGACACAAAGGGATAGATCAGCTAGACAGAAAATCAGCAAAGAAATAATAGAACTGAATCACATCTGTGAACAAATGGATTTGATAGATGTATACAAAGTGTTCCATCCAACAACATCAGAATATACATTCTTCTCACCAGTACATGGGACATTCTCTAAAATAGACCATATACTAACCCACAGAACATATTTAAGTAAATGCAAAAGAATTGAAATTATCCCATGTATGTTATCAGATCATAGAGCCATGAAACTGGAAATTAATGCTAAAACTAACTGCAAAAAACCCACAAACACATGGAAATTAAATAATACACTCCTGACAAATCAGTGGATCACAGAGGAAATTAAAGAAAAAATTAAACAATAGCTACAAGCAAACAAAAATACAAATACAACTTACTGGAACCTGTGGGGTGCAATGAAAGCAGTCCTCAGAGGAAAATTTATTGCACTGAGTTTCCACATTAGGAAAACAGAATGAACACAAATAAGCAACCTGATATTACACCTCAAAAAGCTAGAAAAAGAAGAGCAAGCCAAGCCCAAAGCCAAAAGAAAGGAAAGAATTATATAGATCAGAGCAGAAATTAATGCAATAGAGACTAAGAAAACAATCCAAAGAATCAGTGAATCAAAGAGTTGGCTCTTTGAAAGAATAAATAAAATTGACAAGCCCCTAGCAAACCTAGTTTTAAAAAGGAAAGAAAAGACTCAAATTCATGCAATACAGAATGAAAAATGTGAAATCCCTACCGACCCTGTGGAAATACAGAAGATCATCAGCAACTATTTTGAAAACCTCTACTCTCATAGGTTTGATAACACAGAAGAAATGGACAGATTCCTAGAAACATATGAACCACCAAAGCTGGATCAAGATGTTGTAAAACTGCTGAATAACCCAATTTCTATTGATGAAATTGGAAATGTAATCAAGTCCCTGCCAACAAAGAAGAGCCCAGGTTCAGACCGATTCACTGAGGAATTCTACAAGAAATACAAAGAAGATTTAATGCCAACACTCCTCAAACTTTTCAATGAAATCGAAAGGGAAGCAATTCTCCCTAAGTCATTCCTGGAAGCAAATATTACTCTAGTACCAAAACCTGAGAAAGACCCAACTAAAAAAAGAGAACTACCAGCCAATCTCCCTAATGAACATAGAGGCAAAAAATTCTCAGTAAAATACTGGCAAACAAGATGCAGCAAATCATCAAGAAGATTATACACCATGACCAAGTGGGATTCATCCCAGGCATGCAGAGATGGTTCAACATATGTAAATCAATAAATGTAATCCACCATATCAATAGAGCCAAAAGGAAGAATCACATAATTTCTATAGATGCAGAAAAAGCTTTTGATAAGTTCTGACACCCATTCATGATAGAACCTTTCAGACAATTGGAATAGGTGGTCTTTACCTCAATATGATAAAGGCCATTTATCAGAAACCAACAGCCAGTGTCATATTAAATGGCCAAAAACTGAAAGCCTTTACCTTGAAGTCAGGCACAAGACAAGGATGTCCCTTATCACTGCTCCTATTCAATATAGTACTGGAAATACTAGCCAGAGCAATTAGACAAGAGAGAGAAATAAAAGGAGTAAAGATAGGAAAAGAAGAAGTTAAACTATCATTATCTGCAGATGACATGATACTCTACATAGAAGACTCCCAAACCTCCATTGAAAGTCTCCTAGGTATAATAAATAAATTCAGCAGTGTAGCTGGATACAAAGTCAATACTCAAAAATCAATAGCATTCTTATACACTAACAACAAAATCACTGAAAGAAATAAGAAAAGCCACACACTTCACACTAGCATCCAAAAAAATGAAATACTTAGGAATTAATCTAATGAAAGATGTGAAGGAGTTGTACAGGGAAAATTATAATACCCTGAAAAAGAAATCGAAGAAGACCTTAGAAAATGGAAAGATATCACTTGTTCATGGATAGGAAGAATAAATATTGTAAAAATGGCCATTCTCCCAAAATTGTTAAACACATTCAATGCAATCCCAATGAAAATACCTCATAGATCTAGAGAAATCACTCGTAAAATTCATCTGGAACCAGCAGAGACTGAGAATAGCAAAGGCAATTCTAAGCAGCAAAGCCAAGGCAGGAGGCATCACAATCCCTGACTTGAAAGCTACTGTAATAAAATCAACATGCTATTGCAATAAAAACAGACCTGAAGTTCAGTGGAATAGACTAGAAGATACAACTATGAACACACTCAACCACCTTATCTTTGATAAAGGGGCCAAGCATGTTCACTGGAAGAACGACAGTCTCTTTAATAAATGGTGCTGGAAAAACTGGCTATCCATATGCCAAAAACTAAAACTAGACCCATGCCTGTCACCATGTACTAGACTAAAGCCTAAATGGATCAAAGATCTAAATATTAAAGCAGAAACACTAAATCTGTTGGAAGACAAAGTAGGTAAAAATCTTTAAGACATAGGGGTAGGTAGAGAATTCATGAACAAGAACCAAACTGCAAGGGAAATACTTTCCAGAATCAATAACTGGAGTCACATCTTATTAAATAGTTTCTACAGGTCCAAAGAAAGCTCCAGCAGAGTGAAAAGAAAACCTACAAACTGGGAAAAAATCTTAGTGAACTATCCCTCAGATAAAGGACTTCTGTCTAGAACCTATAAAGAATTAAAAAAAATAAGACCCCCAAAATTCAAAGACCCAATCCAAAAATGGGCATCTGAGATGAACACACAGTTCTCAGATGAAAAAATATGAATGCAAATAAATACATGAAAAAATGTCCATCATCATTGGTCATTAGAGAAATGCAAATTAAAACCACACTGAGATACCATCTCACTCCAGAAAGAATGGCCAGGATCAACAAAACTACCAACAACAAGTGCTGGAGAGGCTGTGGGGAAAAAGGAACTCTTCTGCACTATTGGTGGTAGTGTAGACTGGTGCAACCACTGTGGAGGCCAATCTGGAGATTCCTCAAAAACCTGGGGTTGGAGGTCCCATTTGACCCAGCTATTCCACTCTTAGGCATATTCCCAGAAGATCTGAAAACATCTTACCACAGTGATATATGTGCACCCATGTTTATAGTAGCATAATTTGTAATAGCCAAATCTTGGAAACAACCTAAGTGCCCATCAACCAAGGAATGGATAAAAAAATTTTGGCACTTCTATACAATGGAGTACTACTCAGCTATAAAGAATGATCACATTGAGATATTTATAAATAGATGCATCTTGAATCTATACTCATAAGTGAAATAAGTCAAACTCACATGTGTAGATACCAGATAGTCTCCCTCGTTAAGAAATGGTATGGAAATCATGGTTACTATTATACTGCTTTAACGTCTTATGTTTTCATACATTGTTTGGAATGATTTTATTCTGTTTTGTTTGATCTTAACATATGTGATCATATGAATAGTTACTTTGAAGAAAAGACAATATAGCAACTATTGTTGATTTAATATCATCTTGCTCTGAAGTCCTACCATGCTTTTGTTTTTCTATTACCATTGGTTCTATCATGTTGTGTCTTATTGGATTTTAATATGTATGATAGTAAAAACAAAAATTTTATGGAAAATGAGATAATATAGCAGTCATTGTTCATCTTCAGTTATTTGGTTCAGAATGCCTTGGAATACTTCTATTGTCTTGAGTTCTTTTATTCTACTTTGTTATGTTTGACATTATTGTGTGTAAAGCTAAGCTCAACTATTTCAAAGAAAGAGACATTATGGTAGCAACTGTTAATATCCAGTTGTCTTGTTGTGAAGTACTGTGTTGCTTACATTGTTCTGTTCTGATCTGCTTAGATCTGTCCTCTTTTGTTTTATTCTCTTTAAAATAAAAAAAGAAATTAGAGAAAACATAATATTCACAATACCACTGAAAAAAATGAAATACTTAGGCATAAAAATAACAAAAAAGAAAGAACTTTACATTGAAAAATACAGCACTCTGGAAAAGAAGATCAAGAAGAATATCAGAAAATAAATTGATACCTCTTGTTCCTGGAAAGGAACAATGAACATAGTGAAATATCTACAATCCCAAAGCTATTACAGATGTAATGCAATCCCAATACCATTAAACTCCACCAAAAGTCTACTAGAGTTAATAAGCAAATTCAGCAGTGTAGCTGGATGCAAAGTCAATGCTCAAAAATTGAGAGCATTCTTGAAAATGAATGATAAACTCACTGAGACAAAAAAAAAACCAGGGAAACAAAACCTTTCACAAACAACAGCTGTCATAGCATCCAAAAAACTGATATACTTAGAAATCAATCTAACAAAGACTATAAATGATTTACATATTGAAAATAGTACTCTGAAAAGGCAGATTGAAGAGGATATCAGAAAATGGAAAGATATCCCTTGCTCTTGGTTAGAAAGAGTCAACACTGTGGAAATGGCCATACTCCCAAAACTGTTATACACGTTTACTGCAATCCAAATCAAAATACCATTAGCATACCTCACAGATCTAGAGAAAACATTCCTAAAATTCCCTTGGAAACCAAAGAGACTTAAAATAGCAAAGGCAATTCTGGGCAACAAAAGCAGGGTAAAGCTACTGCGTTAAAATCAGCATGGTACTTACAAAAAAAGATCTGAGGATTAGTAAAACAGATTAGAATAATGCATATACAACTACAAAGACACTCCCTTATCCTTACAAAGGAGTCAAAATGTTCACTGGAAGAAGTTACTTTAATCAATGCTGCTGATAAAACTGACTTTCCACATGCCAAAGACCAAAACTAGATGTGTCTCTCTCCACACACAGAACCAAAGCAAAAATGAATAAAAGATCTAAATATTCAAACAGTAACACTAAGACAAAGTAAGTAGAAATCTTGAAGGTATAGGGGTAGACAGAGAGTTCATGAACAAAACCCAAACTGCATGGTATGTACTTCAAAGAATCAAAACTGGGATCTCCTCTTATTAAACAGTTTTTGCACATCAAAAGAAATCACCAACAGAATGAAAACAAAATTCAAAGAATGGGAAAAATTTTAACCAACTGCTCCACAGACACAGGACTTCTATCTAGAACATATAAAGATTTTTTAAAAATCAGACCTTCAAAATTCAAAGATTCAGTCCAAAAATGGACATTTGAGATGAATGCACACTTCTCAGATGAAGAAATACAAATGCAAATAAATATATGAAAAAATGTTCATAATCATTGGTCACTCAAGAAATACAAAATAAAATATCACTGAGAATCCATCTCCAGAAAATAATAGCTATCATTAAGAATCAACCAGTAACAAATGTTGGAGGAGCTTTGGGAAAAAAAAGAATACTTCTCCACTTTTGGCGGTAGTGTATACTGGTACAACCACTGTGGAAACCAGTGTGGCCATTTCTCAAAAAACTCAAATAGCTGGTCCCATTCAATTCAACTATCCCTCTTCTCAGTATTTTCCTGGAATAATTGAAAATATCATGCCACAGTAAAATATGTGCACCCATGTTTATATTAGCACAATTTACAATAGCTGAATTTTGTAACTGCCCAAATGCTCATAAACCAAAGAATGGGTTTAAAAGATGTGGTCTTTTTATACTATGGAGTACTACTCCATTATAAAGTTGTATAAACTTATAGGTAAATGGATGCAACTTAAGACCATATTCATAAATGAAATAAGTCAGACTCACATGTGTAAATAAATGTTGTATTACCTCCCTAGTTTAAGAAACTGAAAGAGTAAGTAAGCTCCAAAAGGTACAATAGATATTTTGAAAGTGAAACAAGAAGAAACAGCTCAAAAGAAACAAAACAAAACAAAACTGGGATGGATTATAAGATAAGGGGCTGGGGATTTAGCTCAGTGGCTTAAGCGCCTGCCTGGCAAGTGCAAGGTCATGAGTTCAATCCCCAGTACCAAAAAAAAAAGATAATTATACTATTAAGTTTTATTGGTTGATCAAAAAGAACAGTAATGTTTATATCTTATGATCTGAGCAACTGCTTTAAAGATTACAACACACAATACATTAACCATTGTTAATCTCCTGTTACTTTCTTTTGGAAGTCTGTATCATCATTTTTATTTCTTTTTTTTTATTTTAAAATAAAAATAAAAATCAGACTCCCATAATTTAAAGACCAAATCCAAAAATGGATATCTGAAATAGACACTTCTCAGATGAAGAAATATAAATGACAAATAAATACATGAAAAAATATTCAACAACACTGTTCATTTGAGAGAGGCAAATTAAAACAATGCTGAGATTTCACCTCACTCCACAAAGAATAGCTATCATCAAGAAATCAATCAGTTACAAATGCTGCAAGGGCTGTGAGGAAAAAGAATCTTTCTCTACTGTTAGTGTCAGCATACACTGGTGCACCCACTGTGGAAATCAGGATGGAGATTCCTCAAAAGACTGAATTTAGAAGTTCCATTTGACCTAGCTATTCCCCTTCTTGGTATCTTCCCATAAAATTTCAAAACACATCACAGTGATATATAAGTATTCATGCTCATAGCAGCACAATTTATAATAGCTAAATCTTGGAAACAGCACAATTTCTCATCAACCAATGAATGAATAAAGATTTTTTAAAATACAACAGAGTACTACTCAGCCATAAAAAAAGAAAGAGTTGAAGCATTCCTGGGTAAACGGATGCACTTTGAGATCATAGCTTTAAGTGACATAAATCAGACACACATGTAAATATCACACTGTTTCTCTGGTGTGAGAAAACAATAGTGTAAGTAAGGGCCAAAATGTATGTGAGATATTACCAAATAGGAAAAAAGTGCTTAAATGGGAAGGGGAACGATGAGGGGGTAGAGGTAATGGATGGAAGGGAAAAATTCAATCGATGTTTTTGCAAATAGGTAGGAGAAAAGAGAATAAGAAGAATGAGAGAAAACAATGATGATATATTCAACTACAAACTTCCTATGATGGATGTGATAATCATGTGTATCTAAAATGCACCAATAGTTTAAGAGTAGACAATCGTTGAATTTATTGCATTTGGGAAAATGCTATTAAGTAACATTAGGATATCTTATTTCATTGGGCAGTGATACTATTTTATCTATCACTTAATAAATAATGCCATCTTGATGAGAGAAAAGCCAGGCTGTTTGAATGATGATCCACACACTTTCTTTATAAAGTTACCTTTATATTTGCTACTGTAGAGTCACTGGTGCAGAAAATAACTCTTAGGAGACATACTGTGTGCAGAAATTCTAAAATTTGCACTTTGCAAATGGAGGTAAAAGAAATCCCTTAGAATTAAAAGTTCTAAAATAACCACTTCCTGATGGCTTAAAGTAAAACTATTATTCAAATAGGTGATGTGATTTTCTTAGAAATTTGTGTGCATGGAGAAAAAAAAAACTCCTAACACTGACGTATTTAAATACTGCCACTAATGAAGAATGTGTGTCACTAATTAAAAAAATGTATGTGAAATCCTCTGTTAAATGTTATAAAGACAAATGCTCAACTCATAACTGGGAAAGTGATCAGTGATCATTCTCAACACATACAAAGTTAACAGAATATTAAGTATATTGAAGAAAATCAAATATGATAGTTATCTTAAAATTTCTTGCCCGCCCTTCCCTCTGGAACATCATGGAAGCCCACCCCAGGACTAAACTGCCCCAGACTGCTTCTGCTAAACCCGCCCTTCCACTAGGAACATCAGATAAGCCCACCCCAGGCCTAAACTGCCCAGGACTGCCACTGCTGGGTCCACCCTTCCACTGCGAACATGGGAACATTGGACTACAGTGTATTACTTTACTGGATGGATGAGAGACTCAGGAACCCCTCACCCAAACAGAAGACCTCAGCAGGCTCCAGTCAGTGTGACGACTTTGCCCCTAAAATAGAGGTCTGTAGTGAGTAAATATGAGTGGAAGTGAAACTCCCTCCAATGTAAGACATTGGCGGATCTTGCAAGAGAGTGGGTAATTCCCTCCCCCACACAGAGAACATCAGACAGGGTGAGGAGTGTGCCAATAATCCCCTGCCAAATAAGAGAAAATTAAAAGAGCTTATGAGACCCCCAGTGACACAGTAGGGCCTCAGCTGACATAAACACTATCGCCAGCCCAGAAAGAATATAGGACCCACCCAACAAGGCCTGTAGGAGAAAGTCAGCTGACTGGATATCCTCTTCATTGTGGTACCCAGCAACCTGACAAACATCAACCACATAGTAGGACCCTAAAACTCACACTACAGACAGTTGTGACTCTTGGAAAAGAAATAACATATACTTGCTGAAAAGGTGAAAATGACTAAATGAAAAGGCAAAATGCAATCTCAAACAGCTAGTCCATCAGGAGCAAGTACAGGTGACAGTGAAATAGAGGACTTTCAAAGTCATACACCAGAAATCTCCGAAAAGATAGAAAATGAAGTAAAGAAACAAATTCATGAAGCTATAGAGGAACTCAAATTAGAAATAATGGCTTATGTAAATACAGAAATAACAACTTTAGTAAATGAGTTGCTCAACATAGCTAGAGAAGAAATAGACAAAAAAAAAATAACAGGACCATGGGAAATTGATTAAAACTCTGAAGGAACAATGCAGAAAACAAGCAGAATACATGAATCAAATCCAAAGAGATATCCAAGAAACAAAAACTTGTACTGAAAGCTGAAAAAACTGTTTAAATGAAGCTGAGGATAGAATTTCAGACCTTCAGGACAGGATCGTAGATAGCGGTCATGAAAGGGTAGAACTTATAAAAACAACAAAGCAGCATGAAATGACAATCCAGCAGCTTCAAGATGATGCCAGGAGAAACAAAGTAAGATTAATAGGCATCAGTGAGGAGGCAGGAGACAACACAAAGAGCATAACTAAGCTGTTCACAGAAGAAATGGCAGAAAATTTCCCAAACATGGGAAACAATATGATATAAAAATATGTGAGGCATATAGAACACCAAACAGTCATAACCAACATAAATCTACACCCAGACTTATAATAATTAAGATCTCAAACATACAGAACACTAAAACCTGTTAGAGAAAAGACACAACTCACCTATCAAGGTAAGCCTTGATAGCCTATTAGAATCATGGCAGACTTCTCAGCACAAACCTTCAGGTTAAAATGAGCTTAGAATGAAGTATTTCAAGCCCTAAAAGAAAACAACTTTCAACACAGACTGATGTACACATCAAAACTGTCTTTCAAATCTAATGGAGAAACAAGATACTTCCATGACAAAAAACAACTGAAGAAATTCACATCCAACAAACCAACCTTAGAAAGAGTGCTGAAAGACATGCTAGACAGAAAAAAAATGACCACAATCTCCAGAACAACAACAGAAAGAAACCAACAGGTTGGACAAGAAAATAAACAAGGGGGAAAAGCAGGAAATCGACAATAGGAATACAACATGGCAAAGTCAAGCCAGTACATATCAGTAATATGCATAAAAGTAAATAGGCTCAATTCACCTATCAAAAGAAACAGGTTGACAGAATGGATCAAGAAACAGGATCCCACAATATGCTGTATACAAGAAACACATCTGACTCAAAAAGAAACTCATAGATTAAAAGTCAAAGGATGGAAAACAGTATTCCATGCAGCAAGAACCCAGAAAAAAGCAAGGGTAGCTATTTTGTTTGCAGGCAAAGTGAACTTCAAACCTAAAAGAATTAAAAGAGATAAAGAAGGCTACTACATACTTATTAGTGGAAAACTACAAGAGGAAAAACTAACAATTATAAATATATATGAACCAAACACAAGAGCACCCAACTATATAAGACAGATATTGATGGACATGAAAAACCAAATACACAAG
Source organism: Hydrochoerus hydrochaeris (assembly GCA_004027455.1). Classification (NCBI taxonomy): domain Eukaryota; kingdom Metazoa; phylum Chordata; class Mammalia; order Rodentia; family Hydrochaeridae; genus Hydrochoerus; species Hydrochoerus hydrochaeris. Next base: position 354,236 of record PVLA01000462.1, on the reverse strand, counting down.
AACATAATTATAACAGGGGACCTTAACAGCCCATTGTCACAAAGAGATAGATCAACTAGACAAAAAGTTAGCAAAGAAATAATAGAAGTGAATCATACCTGCGAGCAATTGGACTTAGTAGATGTTTACAGAGTGTTCCACCCAACCACATCAGAATACACATTCTTCTCAGCTGCACATGGGACATTCTCCAAAATAGAACATACATTATCCCATAAAAAAATTCTTAAGTAAATGCAAAGGTATTGAAATTATCCAATGTGTAAATAACCTTGATATCAGAACTATCAGAGGGAAGAGAAACTGATGTTTGAAAATGCATTCATTAGTAATATTTTTCCATTTTTTTATTTTTTGTGGTCCTTTTTGGAAAATATTATTGTCTATGTTATTAAAATAATCAAATTAATAAATAGCCTTGATATCAGAACTATCAGAGGGAAGAGAAACTGATCTTTGAAAATACATTCATTAGTAATAATTTTCCAATTTTTTCTCCTATCTTATATTTCTGGGAAATTAAAAATTTCTTAAACAAAATAATCATCTTCATAAAATTTGAATAAAGACTATGTTTGCAAGTCTTAGCCAATCCAATTTCCTTTGGATTATTCACTTAAGTAAACTATCACAAGAAAGTTAAAACTATGGTACAAAGTATACATTTTCTCCTTTATTTGATATTTTTTCAGCTTTTATTTTATATATTTTATGTCTCTGTTCTGTGAACTCTCTGAGTTCTTACTGCAATACTTGAAAGTATTTCATACTAATTGAGCATGTATATAATTTTTGCTATTCAGATATACCCATAATAAAAAACATAAAATGTAAAAAAGAAAAGACTTATGTTTTTAAAAAATCTATTTTTTTCTATCAGGAGGAGGAAATTAACCATTTTTTCCTATGACAAAAAAGGAGTAGGTGGGTTATCCATATCTGAAGAAATAAAACTTAAGCTTATTATTGTTGTTTGTGTATACCTATAACACAATCTTACTGTACCTCAAAAGTATCAAATTATAATTAAAAGTGCCAGCTTATAATTAAGGTCCTGCATCATTTATCATTCCATCACTGTGATAAATGGTCTTAGAAAAATGAGTTTAAAAGGAGGAAAGGCTTATCTTGGTTCACAGTTCCAGAGATTTCAACCCATTGTCAGTCGGCCCATTGATTGGAGCTTGCAGTGGCCTTCCAGGAGGGAGCACAATCAGAAACTGCTCATTTCATGGCAGCTGGTGAGCAGAGAGAGTTTTCTATGAGTTCTTCAAGAGCACACCCTGGAGACCTGTCTTCTGTGCCAGCTCTGGGTGCCACCGTCTTCCACCAGTGCTGTTATCTGGGAACCAAGTCTTTGACACAAGAGTCCTTGGGGGATATTTAAGGTCCAGACTAAACAGCCCTAAAATGAGCTGTCAGTGATCAAAACAAAACTTCTTAGGACTCATTTTAGTAGGAGTTCCAGAGTTTCTTAAATTTACTCAAAATACAGAACTCAGTAGCATAGCACAACTTAGAACTTGCTTATTCATCTGAAAAAATAAATTATAAATGTAAAATTAGTACCATCTGAAGCACATTTAGTAAAATATACATAGAGCCATTTTGAATTAATATATATTTTAGAAAAAAAACATTTAATACAATACATAATCTGGGAAAATTCACTATTTATACCATAATTAACTGATATTTTTCACTTTTCCACTGGTTTTCTTCTGGTATATGTGACTAGGGTTCTTGGGTTCTCAATTTAGCACACAAGATTTTTTTCATCTTAAAGTAAGAACATAAAGAACATTGAATGCCAAGATTTTGCAATAGTTTGGTAATGGTTCACTTATTCAAATAATTCCAATTTTTTTTGGAATATAGCCCAAAATATAGAAGAGGCAGCCAAGACAGACAAAGCTGAGTCCGTGAGAGGGTCTGTCAGTCATAGATCAGAGATAATCCATGCTTATTTCAGATATGTTCTATCAAGTTAGTTTAGCACTGTCCAAAAACAGTAAAGGAACAGGTTCTCCTATACAAGAAGCTGCAGAGGGAAAACATGTCTATTAAGTGTGTTATGGCACCAAGAACTCTATTACATATTTCACAGATGCTGCCCACTTAAAGTTCTCATAAGCTCTTTACAGACACAGGAGTTTCTCAGTTTTAGGTAAATAGACCAAGCCTTGTTCACTGTGAGCAACCTGTCAGGAGGGCTCTAGAGAACAGGCTGGGTCTGTCCAGCCCAGCAGCCATTCTGTTTCCACGCTCAGTGTCCAGTCTTGTTCCCTAGGAAGACATAAAGTGATGTGGCAGCTGCACTGACCACAGGTGAGTCCTAACAGTTTGACACCAAGGAAAAACCAGACTGGCCAGACGAGACACTGAGAACAAAGTAACAGCCCAGAACATTTACATTTAAAGCAAAACCACTCGAGATGATTCAAATTGCTCACTATACCACAGATCAGAGGAATGGCCAATTACAACTAATAAGTTGCCAAAAAAAGAATGGGACCAGATTCAGGAGGCTTTTCCTTGCTAAAATACATGCATCCATACTTTTTTGTGATGAGAATAAAAACATCAGTGTATAGAAGATAATTCTATTAGGAGTTATGTGACCCAGGCCACAAGCTTTTGGCTGACTGCATTGTACAAACCTTTTCCATTTACCACACGGCTCCTAAGCCTGTGGTTACCCATCTTATTTCCTCTTCTACATTAACACATGTCTGTGATGCATCATGAACACACTCGCTGTGGGGAGTTGGCACATGTACATGTTACATCACAGTCCTTACTTCCAGCACTACTTGTTCTTTTAAAAGTGCTAAGGATATTCATTGTTAGTTTTAGGTCTTAATGTCAAATGGCTATTTACTGTGTCAAAACAACTTTTATTTTTCTACATGTGTTGTTACATTAGATATGCTTTGCAAAATAATATAATAAGTAAATAAAAGTGAGTGTGGAGCCCCAATTTTAAGGAAATTCTGTAAGAATAGGCTGAAAATATTAGCCCTTGTGCCCATGAATTTTCACCCTACAGACAATCTTGTTTGTATTACCAGAAATAATAGCATTATTAACAAAGTGGTGTGAGTCACGTCTATTATCATTATATGTATTATTTATACAAATTAATCCATTTTAAAGCTTTTTGTCAATTATTAGACTCTCTGCATCTTTCCAAAATGACTCTATTTGCAGTTAATAGATTCACATAAAGACAGACATTCCAAGTGCCATAAAATTTTACTAAAGTGAACAAATTATTGTTACATGTTATAAGTAGAAAACTAAAATATAAATCTGCTATTTTCATTTCTCTACTTAAAGATTTAGCCAGATTAAGCATATGGAGTACATGACTAATTAGGCTGTAGCACATTATTCATTAATGTTTACTAAATGTTAACAGCCTCATAGAAAAAGGACACATCTTATTTGTGCTGGACAAACTCCATTCATATCTGTTCTTCCACATCATACCATCCCAGGAGTGCTTTATGCTTGAAGTCATTGAAAACCAATTTACCTGGCTTCTCTCACTCTTATTAATATTAATTGGATTTTGGATGAGGTCAGATTTTTAACATTTCGTTCAGAGCATGCAATGAAATATGGGAGGAAATTACATTTTGCACACGTGTTCTGTGAAGATTCTATGCCTTGTTTTTCAATTTGTTTGTCCCAGGCATTTTCTCCTTAGTTCTTCACAGAAATTCTGGCAGACCATGGTAGTCAAGTTTGAAGAGGAATCTCAGAAAGCTCAGAAAACATTCAGAAATCTCCACAGTGAGAATCCATGACCAGCTATCCTGAGACCAGCATCCTTCCCATGATACACTACTGCTGTGCTTTAAGTCAGCAAGAAATGTTGTGTGCAAATTTCTGTTTAAAAGAAATGAGAAGGAAATTGGAAAACTCCTGTCAATTAGAGGTCAGCCAATACCAATCAATTCCATAAAACATATGATTATGAAACACATATTCTAACATATGTTCTACCTAGATTCAGTGTGAAACTATACTTATCAAATTGCAAATTATAATACATAAAATGTTTTTATACTATTTATACTTACTAATATCAGTTTTCTTCTACTTTAATTCTGTCTGAATTATGCAATACAATTTGCATAAAGTTTATATAATTAAAACTCAAAAACCCTGTAATATTTAGCAACTTCACACAAAATATTTGAAAATGGAATAATTGCCTTTATTTTAAATTGATCAACCAAGACAGAGGTCAAAATTTTATTATTGTCTTAGAAATTTGTCAGATTGTCTTTTGCATCATAATGAAGCTACTACAAATTTTTCTCAGTTTGCTGATTCTCAATCATTTACTGCTTTGTGGCTGAATACTGTGCCACGTCACTCACTAGACTGCCTTTATCCTTCGGCTCCTTTGGATGATAAAATACTCCCTGACAGGTGGAGCACTGGTCTTCCTTAGACTGAGTGTGAATGTTCTTTCTACTCCTTACTGCAGGAAGGAAGTTAATTTATCACCTCTGCACCCCGGGTTCATATCCGCAGTCTGCATGAGTTTTCCTCTGTATTACTCACCTCAAGCAAAAATAAACAAAATTGCCTGCCATTGGAAAGAAGAAATTCATTACTTTTATTAGAACGAGGCAAAGCATAGCACAAACAACATATGCATTGGGCAGAATTGGCACAAATTAAAGGCTACAAAAGCCAGGAGGTGGGGAATTGCGTACCTGTCTCTGCGGCGTGCTGTGCAGTCACTGGGGATTCAGGATCCAGGCTCTGAAGGAGAGTTAATAGGAATTCGATGGCTGCTGGCAAAATGTGAAATGCTGTGCAGATCCACTTCTTCCTTCATCTTGGACAACTCTTGCCAACATCATTTATAAATATCTTGTTTCATACCAGCCCTAGAGGTTCTTCGAAACTGAAAGGCTGACTATCAAAAAGGTATCTGACCACCTATTGATCAGTTTAATTGTTGGCAAAATACTAACAAGCAATGCAGGAGTGAACAGTTATTGCATAGTTATCTTCTAACAGGGCAACAGAGTATTTGGTATTAGCACCAGAAAGCATAGAATTTAGAGCTAAAATTTGCAAGATATAATAGCTCCAAGGAAAACATCTATTTCTTTAAAACTCAGCTCCATGCCTCTTTCCTCACTCTTCCCACCTATACAGTTTTTCCATTTTTCGGGGATAGCCTGAGTTACACTTTCTGAGGAAACCTCACCTGTCCTCTGCAGGCGTGCCTACTGTCCCCTCTTCTGGTCCTCTGTCCCCATACACTCCCCAATTCCATCAGAAGAAGCCTTGGCAGCACTGTTTCATTTATATATCTAATTCACTCACTACGTCACAGAGGTTCCATATCAACATGGAAGCGTTTTTGTTTAATGTCTCTTTCCACCTGCTGCAATGTCTCAATAAATGTTCATAGACTGTGTTGAAATATTAAAGCAGTTGTTCAAACATGGCCACACTGAACAAATTTACAGTGAAATTTCATCCTGATTCATAATACCAAATGCATTTCCGTCTAAACTCCAATGTTCCCTTCATGACAGAGATTTCCTGTCACCACAGCAAAGGTGTGTGTGTACACACACACACACACACACACACATTAAAGCACATGTGCTCATGTGTTTTTTATTTACAAATTACTCTAAAGTAATTTGAGTAATTTTTTACTCAATTAGAGTAATTATTTACAAATTACTCTAATTTTAGAGATTAAATAGGTTGTATAAAAGATAGCAAGCAGGGGGTTTTTTTGGTAAATTTTACAAAATACACAACGAAAATGAGTGCTCCACTTCAAAGAGGTCCCTTAAAGGGGAGACAGTTTATTCCATTTTGCTGTCTTAGCTCAGAGCATTTTTGGAATGAAACTCCTTTTAAGAATTTGCCTTTATAATTTACCTAGGAAGAAAATTGTCAGCCTTATTACTTTATAGGCACAAGACAGGCCCTCTTACCCTGAGCTTTTCTCTCTTCTTCTTTTCCCTTCCTCATTCCTAAATTTTGATGTTAAATTCTACCCCTATTATTCTAACTGATTGAAAATAGTCACCTAGAAAAGCAGTGGCATGAAGAGTCTAGTAATGAAAAGTGTTAACATTTGTGGGCCAATGAAGATGCGTCAAGTTCCTTGATTAGTACTTTGCATAAAATAACTTGTTTGCTCCTCCTTAGAACCATTTTATGTGAGTGCTGTGCAATGAACAAGAGAAGTTCAGTTACTTGGGTCAAGTCTTACAGCTACTTAAGTGGTAAAATAGGGACTTGAGTCCTGTCGGGTAACCTCAGGCTCTGAACCCTGACCAGCTTTCCTAGATAGTTTAGGCGGCTGCCACATAACTGAGAAATGAGCTGGCATTTTGGTGCCTTGGCATTGTCTAGTCAGCAATGCTAAGTACCACAACTGGAAATTCCTGTCTTTCATTCTCGGAACGTACTGTTTAGGATTTTCACCTTACTCTCAGCTAATGTATTATAAAAATCTGCGCTTTCCTAGCTATTGGTATTGGGCAGAAAACACTTTATACTTTGTATAAGGCTTACTTTGAGGAGAAAACTTGAAAAAGTGGGTATGTACAACATCACTGAGCTATCTCCCATCTTAGTCATCTATTTTTCTAAAGGCTCAGTTTCTCTTCTCCTGTCAAAATTATATCATTTCCTCAAAGTGGCCTATGTTCCCTTTCTCTTCCCTTATTAAGCTGATGTAGACGCTCTCAAGTTGTCCTGCTTCTTTGGGTATTCACTTTTCCTTTCCATGTTCTCCTGCATATAATATTTAAAATTAATCCATTTGTATACCTTTTCTCCAGGACCTGTCTGCTATTAGCTTATTCCATAGTGTGAATGATCAAGTATTGAAGATCATAGTATTCCTAGGAAGAAATTAGAAAGGATCCTCTTTGTAAAATAAAGTAGTGTCCCCAGGAGTATACAGACTCATGCAGCCACTCTAATGCCTTCCACCTTCCTTGAACACAATTCAGCAGTGATAATTGTCAATTAAAAGGGCACAAAGACAGTACTAGGTTATTTTAAAGTCTAAGAATTCGATTTCTTCTATGTTGTCACCCATATACACTGAATTTTGGTATACTATTGAGCTGTGTCTAGAACACGACATTTCCAGTATCTTGAGCAATACACTGGCTTGTGAAAACAATGAAATGTATTCATTTAGATCTCTTGAGTTTTCTTCAAAGTAATTTGGTGATAATTGTGTCAGGAAAAGTAATAAGGACCCAGCTACTGGCCTTATGCATTATATAGCTTAACTACCCTTAGCCTAAATACTTTTTCTAGTAGTGCTGCCTTCAGTATTGTCATCTGGACTTCACTCAGAAAAACTCCCCAAACATACTTGGCTTTTCCACAGGTCAAATAATATCTCTTTTTCACTTCAGTGAAAATCTGTATATTTTAGAATTTAAAACATTTTTCCTGTTACGTCAAAATACATATCACAATGTTTTAAGTCTATTCATAAAATAGAATTCTTTTTCCATTTGAAGTTTTGTCAAATTATTTTAATAACAACTACTCATATGTATTTTCTGAGTGGAGAGTAACCACTGAATTATGTCTCTTACTCCTTAACTTTGATTTAATTGGGAAAGGGGATGAAAAAAGAATTAAAATGCATCATGTTCCAGCTCCCCAGAAGAAACATAATCTTTGTGTAATGTAAACGTGTACTAATAAAAAATAAAAACTGAAAAGTTTCTCTGTCACATAAAATGTTTGAGAACTTATGCTTTGAAATTAGTTTGAAAGCTGTACATTCATCAGGGATCTAATTACAAATGTTAAGGGATTAACAGTAAAATATGAGTGAACTTACATAGTATTCCCATATTCAACCCATTTATTTATGTCATTTGTTTATGTGAAATATTTTAAGTTGCAATTTAATTATCCTTGTTATTAGTATACAGGCATGTGCTAGAATTATCCAACTGCCATGGAAACCAGTGCTAAACAGTCTTCCTAACTAAGCAAGTAAAGACTTCCACAACAAAAATTACTTCATTTCAAAAAGAGACTGAAAAGGATATTCAGAAAATGTAAAGATTCCCTATGTTCTTGGATAGGTAGAATCAATATACTAAATGGGTATAATTCCACAACTGATATGCACATTTAAAGCAATTACAATAAATAAACTAACTACATTCCTAAGAGATCTAGAGAAAGCAATCTGAATATTCATATGGAATCAAAAAAGATCCAGAATAGCAAACACATTTCTGAGTGATGATATAGCAAAGCAAGGAGACATCAGAGTCCTAGATTAGAAGTTATATTACAAAGCGACAGTGACAAACACAGGAGGACACTGGAGCAAAGCAGACATGAGGATCAGCGGAACAGAATACAGAATGTGGAAACAGCCCAGATACATATAGCTATTTAATGTTTGATACAGGGCCAAACATACAGCTGGAAACAAGAAAGCCTCTTTAATAAACGGTTCTGGAAAAATTAGATACACATATGCAGAGGACTGAGCCTAAGTCCACATATCTGACCATGTGCTGAGTTAAAATTAAAGTGGGTCAAAGATCTAAAAGAGAAAACAGAAAAAATCTGCAGCAAGATAAAAATAGGGACAACTCTTGAAGAAATGGAAGTAGGCAAGGACTTACTGAACAGAACCCCGATGGCAAAAGAAAAGTCAACAGATGGGATCATATAAAATTTAAAAGCTTTCACAAAGCTAAAGAAACAAAAAATAGATTGAAGAGATAATAAACAGAATGGGAAAAAAATCACCAGTTACTCCTCAGACAGAGGACTAATATAGAAAATATAAACAACTGAAAAAAATTATACCCCAAAATAAAAGATCCAATAATAAATGAACAGCTGAAATGAACAGATGCTTCTCAGAAAAAGTACAGAGGGCTAATAAATACTCAATATCACTGAGCATCAGAGAAATCCAAATTAAAACAACAATTGAAGAAAACTAAATATGAAAACTAAACAGTTTTTCCAAATGGGAAAGGGAACAAGAGTTGGAGGGCTGTGAAGGAAATGATACAAAAACAGAATTGAGGTATATTACATAGTGTTCTAACTCCTCCACCCTAAATATAGCCATTATTAACTACAAATGCATTCTAAAAAATAATAATTTAGAAAATAGTATCCCTTCAATTTTTTGTTCTACTATTCTAAACAAACAAGATAGATAGATGACAGATAGATAGATGATAAATGGATAATAGATTATAGATAGATACTTATCTACATACCTGAAGGTCTCTTTAACCTAGAATTACTGTAACAAAGTTTTATAAACAGTGTGACTTGAAATAAAGCAACTTATTCTTTTATAATTGTAGAAGCTAGAAATCCAAAATCAAGGTGCTGCCAAAGTCGATTTATTCTGGAGGGTTACTAATTTTTCTTCTACGGGACACAAAATCTGACATCCACAGATAGGTGGGGAAGGGTTAAAACTGGCTCAGGTTTTAAGGGGGTTCAGTTCCTGGCTCCAAGGCAGGAAGTTCATGGTGGAAAACTGTGCTTTAGCAAAGCTGTTTCGTGCGTGTTGACTGGAAACAGAGTGAGGGAACAGTATCTGAGAAGCAGCAAGTAACAAGACATAGGCCACAGGCTATGCCTCTGAGACCCACACAGACATAGCCCTAGATGCCTAGGGAAGATGCCAAAACTAATCAGGTTGACTCTCCATCCTAACCACTTCAAGCACTCCAGTTGTGTCCTATTGCATCTCTGTTTCCCATCTTCTGGGACTGTGGGAAGTTTTTTGCTTTTAGATACTTTACTAGAGTCTCAGCATTTCTTGTCCCATGATGTTCTTCCTTAGGTGTCTGCCTGAAACATGTCCAGATTTCCCTCTTCTTATAAGGATACCTTTGGATTACAGGTTATCTAAATCTAACTTAACTTGATTACAACTGTAATCATTTGATTTTGAAATAACCTCACATTCATAAGTGAGAATGAGAATGTTTGCATATATTTTTGATAGACATAATTCTACCCATACCAGAAATATCCTTGATATGCATATGTTCATTTTCAAGAAAAATGAATATCAATTATTCACAGTGGGATATTCATGTCAATTCATTGTGTTTCTTTCTTAATGTTCCAAAGAAAGTGTTTCTATCAAGACTTGGCTAAACAGAAAATTCTGAGTTCAAATGGATCTAATTAATCATTTAGATTTTCTCTCTTCCAAAGTGTAGAGAATAGATGCTCAATTCTTCCTTGATAATGTAAAATCACCTATTAAAAAAGAGTTTAATATTTGGACAATCATGGGGGTACTCTTTCTATCAAATACAGTTATGGTCATTTCACTATTTATTCATTTTAAGTATATTCTAAAATACATCTGTATCTTCAAAATTTCATATGAGAAATAGTTTAAAAATAAGTCATTAGTTCTAAATTAAAGAATTAAAAGCTGTATCACAGTTTTGGGAACCATCAGTGTAGTCACTACCTCAAGTAAAGATCAATGAGTCATGGTATTCTCAGTTTAAAAAACTCAATTCAAACCCCAAATTTAAACAACTCCTAACAGATACCAAAACTCTGACATAAATGTTGATGTAACAAGTAAATATTATACTTGATAAATCACATGATATGACCAATTTTATGGAAAGAACCATTATGGGAGATACTCCTGGTATTCATTTTAAAAAACAGTTAACTGGGAGAGATGGCCCATCAGTGAGCAACAAAATACAAAGCCTCCTGGGAGAAACAACTCATTTGCCAGAATAAAACACTCTGGAGAGACCCAGACAGAGGGAGATGGATCCTCTTGACATAGGAAGAAATTAAAACATAAAAAAACTCATCAAATATGTCGGGACTACAACTGAAACAGCTAAAAATTATGAGACACAGCATTTTTGCTGTTACCTGCCAAGTTTGTGCCGGCCTGAATTTGTGCCTGCTTGAACCCGTGCCAACTGGCAGAGCCACCCAAATTCATTCCTGCCACCACTCACAGGAGCCACAGCAGCGCTGAAGTTGGGGGTTGGTGAACCCAATGGAGAGCAGAGCCAGTGAAGGGACCTTCATTAATCCATGGTCAGTGCTGGGAATGAGACCCCCTCATGGGACAGGCTCAACCAAATGGGTGACATGTTGGAATCGGGCAGGAGGAGCCTGAACTGGGAGCAATAGTGACTTCAGCTGGCTCCACCCTCCCCAAAGCAGATTCGTGGGATTTGCTTGGACTGGGCCATGCCCCTGGATGGGACCCAATGAGCCATCAAAAATCTATTCTCTGCACCTAGCACACACTAACCAGTGAAGGCCCATGAAGTTTGGCTGGCCCAGTGGGGAGGGGCAGGTAGGAGAGGGTGGAGATTCCTTGCCAGTGTGCTTCAGAGGAAACGTGGCCAACAGGGAAGGGGGCTGGGACCTGCACTGTACACCTGTGTGGTCATGACAGGATAGAGAGGCAGGAGGAGGATCCCAGCCCAGAACCTTGAAAGCACTGATCCAGGAGAGGGAAAAACAAGAGAGACTGAGGGCGGCAAACATGCAACATCAGACATGGCTTCAATGGACATTAAGAGATATCTTTGGGACCTTGAAGACAAGCTCAAAACTGAAATAGTAAATCAGGTAGAGCAAGATATGAGTAGGGTAATAAAAGAAATGCTCTCAGGAAGCATCTCTCAGGAAGATACAGATGGAAGAAGGGAGGAACACAAAAAAAGGAGAGAAACATTCGATAAAGAATATAAAGAAAATACAGAAAACATAAAGCAAATTCAAAGAGACTACCAGGAAATTAAAAACTCCATTGAAAGCTGGCAAAATTCCTTAAAAAAGAAACTAAGGATAGACTATCAAAACTTGAAGACAAGTTTGCAATGTGTGATCATGAAAGGAAAGATCTCTTAAAAATAACAAGGAAATAGGCAGTAACAATACAAAGGCTAGAAGATGACAAGAGAATTTACAATTTAAGAATAAGAAATGTGAACAAAGAAGCAGGAATACATACAGGTGAATTACAAAGGCTATTCATGGAAATAATTAAGGAAAACTTCCCTAGCATGGGAAAAGAAAATGACATTCGGTTATGTGAGGCATATCAAACTCCAGCCACCTACAACTAAAACAGATCTACACCCAGACATATAATAATCAAGATACCAGAAATTCAATATAAAAACAGAATATTAAAATCCATCAGAGAAAAGAAACAGATTGCCTATAAAGGTAAGCCCATCAAGATCACGGCTGACTTCTCGACACAGACTATCAGATCAAGAAGAGCTTGGAGCAAAGTCTTCCAAGCCCTGAAAGAAAATAACCTCCAGCCCAGATTGATGTACCCTGCAAAACTGACACTAAAAATTAATGGAGAAACAAGATGCTTTCATGACAAAGAGGAACTGGGTGAGTTTGTGACCACCAATCCAACCCTACAGAGAATACTGAAGGACATTCTAGAGAGAGAGAGAAAAAGTACCAGGATTTTAGGAACAGTGGCAGAAAGGCCTCAATGAGTAGAGCACTCAGTAGAATGAAAGAGAAAACTAGACAAACAAAGGCAGAAAATAGCATAGCAGAAATGAGGCAGAGAAGGATAACTAGAATCTCTAACATAGATGGCCTTGATACATTAAATTTTTAATAGTGCACCAGGATTTAAAACCCACATTACTCACACTATTCTGCTTAGATGTATTATATTCTGTTCCAGTCATTCTATCTGCACTAAATTTGAGGGCACAGACAGTAATCCCAAAAATAACAGGACATAGTACAGTAATCATCCTTAATTTCCTATTAACTTAATCTAAAGCTCTGTAAAACCTACACTGTTTTACCATGACTGATCGTAATCGAATCTAATTTGTTAGATCACTGTTTTGTATTGACAGATTTTATTCAAAGCTGTTATGATTGATAGTATTATGTCTGAGAGTATAGGCAACTGCACTTAAGATGACAAGATCCACTAGAATATTCACTCTGGTTTGATTATTACCTGCCTTTGAAGTTTTATACTGTCTACAATGTTTTATTTTTACTAATATTGTTATGTACTGCTATATTCAATTATACTGCTATATTCAATTATGCCAGACAATACAGACAATTCTATTGACATTAAGAAACAACACAGTAACCATTGTAGGTCATCTTGTACTCTGGTTTTATACAACTTTTTGGTTTCATGTTTTTACAGGAATTTGTTTTGTTTTGTCTTGCTAGGTTTTGTTTTTCTCTCTAATACAGAGTATAGAAATACATGTAGAGACTCATGCATGCATAGCTGTTCACACTTTCACTGTTTGAATATCTACTTTGTATGCTTTAATTTTGTAACTTGAACAACTATTTCTAAGAGGACAATATGTAATTTATCAACTAGTGATTTATCTTTTTTCTGAAATTCTGTTTTATCTCTAGCCTTTACATGCTTTTGTTTCTCTTTAAATAAATTTTAAAAAAGAACAGTTAATGGTTTTTAAAGATTTTAAGCAAAATGCATCTGTCAGTTGCACGAAAGTGGATGAGATGGACAACAGTGGGGTGAGAGACAGCACCCGGGAAGCTCTTCGGTTCGTCTCTCCTGAGGTGATTAATTAAGGGTTAAGATGCTGGCAATGAAAATAAAGTGAAGAACTTGGATAATAACCATTGTGAAAGGAAAACAAGTAGGTGGCTCACTGATCTTTAAACAAGGACTAGGATGAGTTACACATCGTTTAAAATCTGGAGAGTGGTTTAACAGCTTGAATGAAGACTAAAAAGTACAAGTTTTCCAATAAATATGGCTAACGGCAATGCCACAAGCTAGAAAGGAAAAGAATTTGCAGTATGTTGCTTTTTCTCTACCACAACTTAATAAAAACAGGAAAACACCGTCATTGCCTCCTTTTCACATGTCTTCAAAAATCAGAAAAAAAAGCATAAGAAAAAAGGCTTTTAGCCTCTTTCTATCCTCTCTCCATTTTATTCTCTCTTCTCCTTTTTTTCTGTTCGATTCCATCCTCTGTAGTAGAATTTTGGGACAAATTACAGTGTTAACTGCTCTTAATAGACATTTTTGTCACAAATCCCCTTGTACTTTCAAATCACATTTTCTCCAAGTAAAATATTTTTAATAACTAAAAGATCAATGAAGAAAAACCTGCCAAAAAATTATATAATGAAAAGGAATATGAAACATCAAAGAAAGCATATAAAGATGTACAAATCTGCTTCGTGCCCTGGAGCTAAGTCATTAATGAAGACTTTAGAAATTTTACCGTTAAACTTTTATGTTCACTTTTATGTGTCGTAGTTTTTTTCACTCAAGTAAATTGGCTTTAAAGGGTTTACATTATTATGCTTTAATGATATTAGGCAAAAGACATACTTTTTAAGAATCTTAGATCTTATTTCAACAATTTTTATATTTATTCTTCTTTTACTGGGACACATTTGAAAGTTACATATAAGCAGTTTCTTGGATAGCTTGGTTAGTAAATTCCACATTTAAAAAAAAATCTTATTTCAATCATGATATGCCAAAATGAACATATTTTTATTTACTTAAATATTAAGATGTATTTTAAGTGATAGAAATTATAATTTACATAAAGTAGATGCTTTTTGCATTTTCTTATATTTACATTCGTGTTTTCAAGGAGCTTACACAAATCTTTGAAATTGCTTTTTTCAAATAAGACATTTTAATTTGTTTAGAAAATGCTATAATTAACTTTTAAAATTTTACTACTTTAAAGTTAAAATCGACAATAATTTTGCATAAAAGTGTTATCAAACCTCTTAATGAAACATATATTGTATTTTTCATCAAAACTCATTCAATTTTACAGACTTTGGAAGTGGATTTAGGATTTCCAGGTATGCTACATTCTTTGAGATATAATAAATAGAGATATAATAAATAATTTTACTTAGCTCAAACCTGTACTGGCCTGTGAATGTAGAAAAGGTTCACTGTATCAAGGAAACTATTACATAAAAGTCTTCACACCATATACAATGAATCTGTGACTCTGAGAATTCAAAGCAGTTCACCTTCGTCTATAAGATTTTTTCTCTTTTTTTGGTACCGCAGATTGAACTCACTGCCTCATGCTTGCCAGGCAGGCACTTATGCTATTGAACTAAATCTCCAGCCCTTAGCCTATATTTTAACATAAATATTAAGTAGATTTTATTTTAATGATAATGTGAAGCAGGAAGACATTTTTGTAGGACCTTTCATTTCATATTTATGTGAGAAAGTTATGTAATACTATTTAATTCATATATTGTTATATTTTAACATTGACAGTCTAACTTCTAAATAGACTCTGAAGAGTTTAGTCCTGATTATTTTCAGTTTTGACAACCTATCAAATACAAGAATATCTTATAATTCAATAAGCAGTTGCTTGAAGCAAAATACAGGTAATGTTAACGTGTGATGGATTATCCGGCCTAGTGTTTGGAAAACAACTTCTTTCCTTACTAATAGCATAAATACTACAATCACACAATTTGTCATGTGATACTGTTTCATGAAAGATTATCAATAAAGTTGATAGCAAATCATTTTCTTATCGTCTACCCATATGTATAAGAGAATTATCCGCAATCATTTCTAGATGTCTATATATTCTTATTATTGAAGGTTTATGTGAGAATTGTAGAGTATAAAAACTGTATAGATGGCTATAGAGGTATCTCTCTCTGTCTCTCTACTTCGGAAGCTGCCTTGAAAGTTCGCAACCTCACTTAAAGATGGCTCTGAGCATGCCGTGAATCACTAATGATAAAGAACAGATGGGACTGATTGCTAACTCTGTGTGAGGCAGGAGGAAAATGCCTGCAGATATTCAAGCCTAGTAGGGATCAGCCATTCCAGCCCCAGTAGCCCAGGCCTCTCAGGGTGAAAGAGCCAAGCTGGCGAACGCAAGGCAAAGTTGTACAAAAGAAATGAAATCAGCCTAGTAATTACTTGATTACTGAAAGGAAAATATCACTTATGGAAGGATATGCTCCAAATGAACTGAAAAAGAAAGGGAGAGAGAAAGACATTCTGGACTCAGTAGGCTTCAATTAAAAAGTTGCAAGATCTATTTTACAGGCACCGGGAGAGCCCCACTGGTAATTTATGCTCTGGGAGGCCTTTCTTACCCAAAGTCAGCTCCTCAATTATTTTTAGACTCCCTAAGTCTCCTAAGAAAAAAACACGCCACTCAAATTACAAATCAAAATAAAATATCTATATAACTCACAGTAAGATAAATTATGTAAATACGTAGGAATGCAGTAAATGAGCTGTTTGGAAATCCTATTCTGGTCTGCTTATCATCTGAGGAAGACAAAAGAAACAAATTATAATTAGGAAATAATGAAGGACGAAAGATCTTAATTATCATCAGAGGGCAGATAGAAGAATGGACCGTTGATCCATTTCTGTGTTCATTTTTACAGCATTTAGAAATGCATGAAGTGTATAAGCCATTATTCAGTTAATGAGATGCTAAACTACAGTTTGCATTGAAATTGTCCAGTGTTGCTATTCATTAAAGAGATAATGACTCAGAAGATATTTTAGGTGTTGTTACAAGCTGCTGTTTTCACTCCATTTTTATTTGGCAAATTGGGGCACATTGTATTACAAGCAAACTACCTGTCCTGTTATATGCCCTTTTTACTTGCTTTTCCAACACAAAGATGGTGAAACCTGACAGCCCCGCCACACTGGTGTCTCAGCACAGCGCCTTGCCGCAGTAAGTCAGCAGGGCCTTGATGCAATAACCTCAGTTCTGCTTTAAGGCACTTTTGTGTGTATTCAACTCCACTATTAGAAAAAAGGCAAAACATCTTCAACAGTTCAACTGCTAAAGCAAATAATGTAACATAGTTTGACGGCTATAATGTGTACTCCTCTTAGATCTCTTGGCACTGCAAACTAGCTGAGGGCGAGCACGCCACAGTACTCCTTAGCTGAAGTGGGGAGCACCTGGCAGTCACCAAACCGCACCCCTGACTCCAACTGCAGTAGGGGGATTCTGCTTGGAGGTGAACATCCCCGAGCTTCTGGACTGAGTCCTGTGCTGCCAGGACCCCTGGACAGACCTCCCACCTGGCATCTAGAACTCTGGGCTTGCCTCCCAAGGCAACGTTGTGAGACTATCACGGAGAAAAGACAAATTATAAATGCCTTAGGACAACGTAATCCCCATCCCTCATGAGAATATGGTGAAATCAGTCACTTTTTTGTGGAAGTGAAAACTGAATGGCAAAAGTAAACTGAATACTAGGGTTCTCCTCAGCCATTAGCAATGTTTTCTGAAGGGCCAGATAGGACAAGCCATTCAATTCTGCCCTCTAAAAGGAGCCATAGACAGTTCCAGAAAGAGAGGAAAGGAGGGGTATAAAAAATGCTGTGTGATGTACATGTGTCAACTCCTCTTGAGGAGTGTGATCATTATGTACTGCTGATATGTACTAAGAAAAAATGAAACCTAAAAAACGAATGAATCAAGCTGACACATAATAAAACTTTGTTTACAGAAAAGAGACACTGGCCTTCAAGATGTAGTTTAGAGCCCCTTCTCTAAAGTCATAGAAAAGTTAAAATCATCACCCACTAGGACTGGTGGTTGGTTGATATTTATAAAGATTTTTTAAAAAAATATGTGCCCCTTAGTGTTCATCGCAATATTGTCCGTAATGAAGAAAAGAACATGAAATTGCCTTAATGCTCTGCAGCAATCAGGAAATAACCAAACACATTACTCAGAAGTAATATTAAACAACTGCCTTAAAATATTTGAAAAATGCATGAAATATTAAAATATTCAACCTACAAAATTCATGTACAAAAAAACCCCAGACATACAGAGGAATACGCGGCACCAAAATAGTTCAGAGTAGAACTATGCTAAAGTTTTCAAAATTCGTACACTTAAAACAAAAGAAAACCCCAGGAGAATGTCCATACATTAAATCAGTAGTTGCTGACTGAGCACTCCTTGTGGGACAACCACGGGAGCCTCAGAAATAATTGGAAGTCCTTTCCTGGAAGAAAAAAATGACAAGCAGTGCACCTTGATGGATGAGGTGAAAATATTACACATTACCCCGTGGACAATACGGCAGGAGATTCCAGAGAAGGAGGGACCCTGCAGGTTTGAGGAGGAGACTGCTGGCAAGGATGTCAGAGGTTCACAATGGCTGGATGTGTTTGGTGGGACAGGGGAAGGGACGGGACCCACCCTGGCAAGTCACAGACAGCTGTCAGGACATGCTAGAGATTGAACTTTATCCAGAAGTCAGTTCAGGTGGTAGTTGTGGGCTGCAGTGAAGGGATTAAATTCAAAGTTGAGTAAGTTTTTTAAAGAAATAAGTAATTATTGGGCTTGGGATTTAGTTCAGTGGCATAAGCACCTGCCTGGCAAGTTTGAGGTTGTGAGTTTGATCCCCTGTACCTAAAAAAAAAGAAAGAAAAGAAATAGGTAATTATGAAGGATCTACTAAACAAGAACAATAGATATAGAATGATTAGGGGAAATATCCTCCCCTCAAAAAAAATGACATTAAAGCACCAGAGATTTTTGAATTCTGGATCCTACTCTTACTAATTGTGAGTATGTCAACATTTCTCACTCTATGCCTCATGTCTAAAATAAGTATAATAATCCATTACTATATGATGCAGCATTATAAAAATTATGGAAAACAATGTCTGTAAAATCACTAGATAAATCATGTTTCAAACTTTTTGAAGCAGGGACTTGCTTACTGAATGGCAATTTTTCCATAAACAGCGAAAGCGAGAGAGATGGTTTGGGGATGATTAAAGCATATTACACTATGATCCAGTTTTTTTCTATTATTATTACACTGCAGTAGATGGCAGGGTAATTAGACAGCTCAACATAGTGCACAATAATTGGGAGCCCTAAGCTTCTTTACTGCCACTAGATGGTCCTGTCTAGGGGTGACGAAAGACGGCGACATCTGAAGTGTGTTGCTAATGTCCAGTCTGCTCCAGAATCTCACTTTTTTTTTTCTGTCATGTAAAGAAACACTGCTTCCCAAGGACAGGACGTCAGAACTAGAAGCAGGCTTTTAGTGCTTTTGTGGCAGTCTCAGGATACTCTACCTTGACCTTAATCCAGATCACATAGAAACCTGAAGTTGTCTCAAACGTATTTTGAAAGCCACCATCATGTGCCAAGCAGTTGAACCTCAGATGAAGTGGATTCATGTGGTCTTTCACAAATGAGTCTCAGATCCATTTCTTTCCAGATCAGGGTTCTTTTGTGCTTGGGAAGCAACACTCAAACTCATTTGAAAATTGAGATAGTTGATCACGCTGGAAGAAAAAAAGTCCTAGATCAGTTCCTTTCAAAATTCTCTCCTAATGTTTTAATCATGTCAAAAATTCAAATGTTTTCTAATACTCCCATAATCCCAGTTTGGCTTTGAAAACATCTACTTTATCTGCCAACTTGAACATAGTTGTCATTCTTCCCTGAAGTGACAGATTGTGTAAGCAAGTTTTGTGACCCACTTTGTGACACTTAAGTGTGCTTCTGATGGTGACTGCTTGTCTAAAGGAGATACTTGGAGCAGCTCTCTTTACTCAAAACCTCTGGCCAGTGATCTTCCTATGGAAATCTGTCCCATTTCTACAGAGAGGAGAAGACGTGTGCTCGGTGCCCATCTCCCCACAGAGCTACCCAAACAGATGTGAGTTAAGGGCACATACTTTTGTGAATAAATTTAGTTACAACTTCAAGACCTCAATGAGTACAGGTGACATTTTTCAGTAAGCTGGCATATTTCTACAGGTGTCTCAGTTATATACACATTCAGATGTAGTGGAACCAGAAAGCCAGGTAGTCATGGAAGTCTATTGGCCTGTGCTTATACTGACACAAATTGACCAATTCAGTTTCCCTGATATGTAATGATTCAAAGACTTGAATGGTTCTGCAGCTGAGGTTTTTGCTGGCGACAAAAGTGCAGGTCAGCGGCATAAGCACCTGCCTTGCAAGCATGAGGTCCTGAGTTCAATCCCAGTACAAAAAAAAAAAAGTGCAGGTAACGTCTCACCGTGCACATATTCTCAGACAGTCTGCCTCAAAAATGAAGCACTGTGGCCTTGTCAACATGGACTCAACATGGATTTCTTACCAATGGTGACTGATTAGTACCCAGTCATGCAGTTCACAGTGGCATTTGTGTTCCTTTGAAGATCTAATGCCACCACTGGTCTGACCGCAGGCAGAGCTCAGGCTGCATGCAAGCAATGGGTATCAGCTGTAAACACAGATCAAACTCTGCTTCTCATGTGCAACTAACGTTCTTCGGAGCAGTCCCTGGCCTGGGAGCTGGGGAGTAGCTTTTAAAGAACAGATGTAAATGGAAGCTATTGTTCTTGATTTGGACAATACAGGTTAGAAATCTTGGAGATGAAAAAACAAAAAAGAGAATTCCTAGAGATGTGCATAAAGTAGTGTGAGAATCATGGAGAAAAATAAAGTAGAAGAAAATTAAGGAAATCTCAGATGGGAAGTATCAAAAATAACCTTCTGGGGGACCATTGCATTAATATATTTTGGAATTATAAAAGGAATTGTCACTTAAGTTTATAGACTTAACTAACTTCTTATTTTAGAAAATTATTGAAATATTTGAGATATAAAATATTGGAATCTGATCAGTAATAATGTGAAAAATGGGACTTCCATGGAGTTTGCTAATGAAGCAGGCATTTGACTTTATACTGGGCTGGGCTGAGCTGAATTTATGGATGTGGGAAAATATAAAGTGAAAAAGAACAAAAAGAAACACATACAAAAGCATGGCTGAAATATACTAATATAAAATATATTAATATACGAAATATATGGCACAAAAATATATGAAAATATGACACTTTTCTAAGTGCATAGGAAGACCTGACCTGCTATTGATTGTGTGTATTCTTATACAGAATCTTCTAATCATCCTTCAGCATAAAATCCCTTTTATTATTGAAGGTATAATTATTGTGTAACTCCTTCAGATTTTCTAAGAAATTCAAAATCAGAGGAAAATTAGAAAATAAATGTCTAGTAACATCTAATTTTATCCTAGTTTAGTAGACAATACTATTGACAATGCTAGTCTACTCCTACATTTCAATTTTGTTCCCTTTATTAGATAATTGAGCAGTCTTGGGTGTGGAAACAGAGGTCCATTCCTTCTGTTTAGATCTTTATCCTCTCTAATGAATGCCTGTCCTTCTCCATCATTATGCACTTATTTTCATGCAATGTACAGTTTCTCCATGCATTCCCCACAAATCTCATGTTCACCATCCTGCCGTGGTAGAATGACAGACTTTTTAATCTGTAAAAAATGATGCCTACTGCTTTATTTCTGTTATGCACTCACTCTTTTTCCTAAAAGCTGATTGGTTTGCTAGCCTGACACTTATTTATCTATCTTTTCATCAATCCATGCTAGACTTCCCTACTCTATTCTTAATTGTTCTCATATTGTTTTTCATAATTCTTTAATCCAATATATTTATTTGTACTAGTGTGATAATGCTTCTTTCATGGTCTTAATATCTATTGGATTTTGCTTAACTTTAAATTTATATTAATTTAATATGACAGCAAATGAATTGACCAAAATTGAAAATCAAAATTATTCCATAGAATGTTCTCTACCAAATTCTCTAGTTACAAGTGCATTAAGTTCTTTAAAAATTGAAAACTACAATAAAGTATTTACACACCAATATGTGCTAGAAGAATGGAGAGATAGGCAAGTTCTAGAAAAGTCAATTTCAGCTTATATGTACCCATAAGTCATGTGATATATTATTAAATGACAATGACATCACTTCAACAATAGTTCTATTCAATGTTCCTAAAATGTCAATTAAGGTGAAAAATGTGACTTCAAGATAGATGTTGGCTTAGTTATTTTAAATACTAAAGTTAACTTTCAGCCACCATAATTTTTATTAGAGTTTCATTTTAATTTAGTGAAATAGGATACGATATACCATTAATTCAAAAACATGACATTATGAAGTGATCAAATGTTGAGACGCTGTATTAAGCTTTCCATCTAGTGTGAATTATACCCGTAAAGTGATATTGTGGCCATTTAGAACCAGAAAGAATACCTAAATAGTACAGAATACATAATAAATTGTGGCTAAAATGGGTAATTCTGAACAATGGAGTAAAATGGAGCAATAAAATATGAATTTCATGATTGACAGGAAATCAGTGAAGATAGATTTGGCATTCTGTGGCATGCTGATGAATTATAAATTTTAGTGGAAACAGTATAAGTTAATTTCAATCACTTCACAGATTATGTGTACTTTAATCAAATAGATGCAGCACAAAACACTTCTAGCTATTGGGGAGGAAGAGGAATGCTTTCTCTGCCGTCCAGAGCACAGGAATGTGTACAAATAAGACACAAGTATTCATTAACAAAGAAGGAAGTAAGAGCTGCATATCCTAAACACCCCTCAGAAAACATGTAATTACTTCCCTGGTTCCAAAATACAGGCATTGTGGTGCGAGGGATTTGTTTTGAATTCTAATCTAGCAAGATTTCAGGTGGGCCACTTTCTGGAATATAGAACTAAAACAAGATTGGCTTCTCCAGTGCTTTGCTAATTACTGCATGAGAAATTATTGCCCAATCCAAAATTCTGTCACAATAGATTAAAGTTTCATTGTAGTACAAAACCAATAGGATTAACAAAGATAATAAAGATCAAATATCCAGATAAAACTTTTAAGAAAGTAAAAGATATACATCCTGTGTACTATTTGCTTATTTGAAGAAGTCATTCATGCACAAAAGGGAGACGTGCAACCGTCAAATGTTCCCCATTTTAGTGTTCTTGTAAGTATTGTCAAAAATTACATTGAAGTGAATCAAAAAGAAAAAAACAGTGTTCTTTAATTCAAGGACATGATCAACTTATAAATCTTAGAAGAATCTGTTTGAAATACCTTGTGATTCTTTCCCATATTTTAATATAAACAGGGCTATTATCCATACATCTCTTATCTATTCACAAAACAGGTGTTTGTTTAGTGTAAATTATATGCCAGGATTTTTCAGGGCAATAAGTGTACATAAGTCTATACATTCATCTACTGATTTAAGGATACATTTGCCCACTGATTTAAGGGTGAGAGGGCAATAGCAGAAAACGACAGAGATGAATGATAGGATTTGGGAACTGAATGGCCACACAGAATGGTTCACTACACAGGAGAAATATTATCTTGAAGAAATATTTTTGAATGCAGAAAAGTCTGAGTAGCATGTGCTTATAGTATGTACAGTAGATTTCTATGATAGCTTTCCTTTCCTTTTGCCTGCAGACTAAATCTTCAGTGCTAATTCTAGTACATCTTGGGTCCCCCCCGCCATGCTTCTGAAAACGAGTGTCATGAAAGCCAGTATTAGGTTAGTGTAAACATTTGTATCAGTGGTTTTTTTTTTCTTCTTTATCTCTGAGGAATCACAAAAATCATGCGTCCTTGGGTCTGTTTGTACATCACAAAACAAGAACAGATAAGTCATTTTAGACAAAATGTAAATGTATTCTAAAATATCCCCAAGTAAACCATTCCATCTTGAGTAACTATGACCTCACATAATAGAAACATAATAAATATTTTTGTTCATAACCAACAAACTTCAACATCAGGAAATATTTCTTTATTGCTAATTCAGGTCCTTCCAATTTTATTTTCTCTTATTATCTCAGTAAAATATAGACAATTCCTAACCATCAATCTCTGTACTACTGTATGTCTGTTCCTTACACAAAGACTATTATTAAATTTCCTTCATGATCTTCAACTCTACTTAGCCTTCTCCTCTTCAGGTTAAATAATTTATCTCCTTTTTTTTATTTTAGTCTTGTCTGAATTTTTTTCATTAGCCAGAAGACATGCTGAAGTCATATTGGAATTTTTAACCCAACATTCTGTAAGTATGTTAAGAGTAATGAGAAAATAGAAATAGTGTGTGGAGATTCTACTACTAGCACAGGATAACTGATGGAAATTGTCTAAGAAATTGCTAGCATCTGAATAATTTCACAATTTGATTTTTTTATGAGACACAGAAAAAGCATGATATTCAATGGGGGAGAAAAAAAGTTTTTATGCTTAGTCTTCATGCTGTAAATATATGTACCCCTATCCCACAGTTCCTTAGAATTAAAATTTTGCTATTTAATGCCTGGTAACTAGGTTCACTCCATAAAATAACAAATGCCTTGGAGTCTTCTCTGCACAAGTAGATTCCCCTCTCAAGTCCAGAGGAAAGAAAAATGGTTCATAAATTTTTAATGGCCTTGGAGAAAAAAATCTTGCGTTCCATTCAGAGAAGCTGTATGTAAAGAATGCAAGCTATTTATTAGCCTGACATTCACATTCAAAGGAGCAGGACACAAGTTTTCAGTTGTGACAAAGTTTTGCTACAAAACTGTATCTAACATGCAAGTCCCATGTAACATATGGAAAGGGCACATGAGCTGGTTCATATCATCAAGTGGATGCAAGAGAAATTCAATATCCGCTTTCCCAGGCCATAAAGTGATGATATCGCTGCACTGATTCCTACCTTGATACAGAAGACAGAACAACTGCAATCTGACTTTCCTTGTTTTTGGAAATAAGTAGCATGGTCATATTACAACTTCACCAAATAGTCCCTCACCGAGAACTGCCTCAAGGGATTAGTTTACTTGTAAATATTAAATTTCAATCCACTGTAATAGGAATAGCAACTCCTGTCCCTTCCAGATACATGCTTTAAAAATTAGAAAAATCACTCAGGAGACCTGTCATCTCCCTATGAAATGAACATAATAGGACTCTGTCATTTACTTCAACCTACATTCTTAATAACAATCTATTGACCCAAACAGTATGGATGCATCTCAGTTTTAATTTGATGTCTTAATTTAGAGCCTCTCAAAGGTCAGATTCCACTATGGCTTTGAGGAAAGGAGGTGGGGAGTGCATTTTAAATTCTGCAATATTGTGATTAGTGAGAGCTAATGGATAACTGGATTTCTGCAAAGCATGTTTTCCCCAGGGAATGCACTCACTCTGGTTAATCAACTGGCAAACAAGACACCTAGGGTTATCTCTTTACCATGCTGTTGCCCATCAATAATGTACAGACTGTCATTAAGAAGTCAGTTCTCCTTCTGGGCTGCGTTTTGAGAAATTCATCATGTGGGAAAAATATCATGGCTTGGGGACGAGGGGTCACGCCATAATCTTGGAAACACACTGTGCATTCTGCATACAGCCCACCAAGGTGTGTCTCAAGGTACACATCAGTGCGTCTAAAAATGTATAGGCTGGGACCCCACACTCGTTTTATTAGGACCTTTCAAGGTTAGCATTAGAATCACGCTTCAGGGCATGAAGTGATGGCCAGCTGAGCTCAGGAAGACGTTTTACTGCTGTGGAGAGACTGTTCCCAGAGTGTCAACTGCAATGCAGATCGTTTCACTTTTGTAAATTTCTTTACCTTGCCAAAATGTCTTTCTTGTCTTTTTCATCTTTCAATTTACTCAAACCATCAAGCAATACTAATTTTAAACACTTTTAAGCTAAAATTTTATTTTCTGTGCTTCATTTTACAACTTTGTTTCCTAAATTACTAAATGGTTGTTTTTTTTTTTATTTACTGACAAATCTGAGTACTATGTATTGTGATTCATCACTGTCATTTAATAATGGAACATTGGCTTGAATCAGATGCAGGAAGTACTGTCAATATTAGTTTTGGAACTAAGCAGTTGGCAAGAATCATGTTTGATATTCAGTACCAAATGAGTATATCGGATTTCTGATGGTTCTTGTCACTTACCTGTTTAACAGCATAAAAGACACAGATGTAGTACCCTCACCAGCTCCTGCTGGTGGCATGTTGTGCAAATGAAGAAATCCTTCCTGAGGTACCATTCTTCCAGTATTCAGTTCCCTTTCATTACCTTAAGGTGAACACGAGAGAAAATGGGATTTGTGTCTTAGGGAGAAAAGGAAGTGAGCAATGCCAGCCATGTCATTCTGTGGCTCTTTATTAGGAGGATTTGTCTGGCCTTTGCTGCTTTTACCCCTTCCGTCTGATAAGTATTCTCTTTCATCTCAGTTTGGGACCCGCCCTTGGATACACTCACTCAGAGAACTCGTGATCCTCTCAAAAATGATTTCTCATCTTCCAGTAACCCTATCACTGAGAAGCCACTGTCCTTAAATTTCCTTTATAACCATTCAAGGAATGTCATCTCCATCACCACAACATGCCCTTTTGTTTTGATCAGCTTGAAAAATCACCTCAAGCAGCACAGTTAATGACTTATCTTTAGGGCCTGTCTGCTGACAGTAAAACATTGACCAGGGTGCCTGGGTTTAAACTCCACCCTTGCCACTTCATTAGGCAATTTTTTAACTTCTTTTTGCTTCAGTTCCTAGCTCTATGTCCAGCTGTATTTGGGGATGATTCATGGGGTCAGTGTGAGGGCTACACAAGTTGATTCTGAGCAATGTCTTGTGTATATTAAATATTCAATAAGTGTTTGTTGAATAAACAAATGTAAATGTCATAGGTATATACATAACACAGTAAATATTCAATTATTCTTGTTATTATTTTTTCTATATTAGAAGACTTGGCCTCATTTGGGGAAAAGACCAAGCAAAAGCTGCCACTGTTTGTAGCAAATCCTGACTGGGGCAGTGACTTTGTTGTTCATGTTGGCAATTCTAAAATGTCAGAGTGGGAGGGCACCTTTAGGGGGACAATGTCAAATTGCCTAAAGCTAATTTGCTTAAAATCAATTGGCATATTTATCAATTTGACTAATAAAATATTCATTTAAAAGGTTCATTTATCAGCTATGCTTTTCATCTGTGCTGAAATTGTGTTAGCTCAGAGGCATTTTTGTAAACTGTCAGAGTCTCTATTTTGCCTACTTTTGAGGTTTCTGTAGCAACTCACCTAATTAAATGTCTAAAGTGTTATAAAATACACTTAAAAAACCAAGATTACTTAACCTCAAAACCACTTAGAGTAGCACATTATTATAAATGAGGTGATACATCCATGACAGATTTTTATTAGGAGTATGATTATTAGGCCAATGGGTGTTTTAGAGGATTGGACATTAGGAGAATTGGTTTTAGGTGAACTGGTTTCAAATCTCTTAAGGAATTGGGTGTGAATGCAGCCTTATCAGTTTGTACACGTCATTTTGCACACCCTTTCTGTGACTATGCTCATCTCTGTTTCTACCTGCTACAAACCTAATATGACAGCTTTCACCCTCAGATCCACAAAAAGTTTCCAGATGCGACACCTACTCACTCGCTCTGGCAGCCCAGGACTAGTTAACAACAGTGTTTGTTCTGCATGGTCTTGTCAAGGCCACAGAAATCTATTGTGCCCTGTTCTTGAACTCATACCACTGTATATTTTCTCTGTTTGGATCTTGTATATTTTAGCATTCATCTCCTCTAATAAGAGAGCAATTTAGCACCAGCTGTCCAGAAACTAAGAAAGATAACCAAAAGGGAGAGGCACAGAGCATTTACATAAGCAAGTACAGAATATTTAGATTATGGAAATGCATATAATTTTTACACAAAGGAACCCTCAAATATTTTAGAACTACAGTAGCTCTTCTAGAAATGGTGAGCAGCATATGAAACTTTGTTTGAAATCAGTTTTACTCGCACTGACTCCAGTCTCTATATTGAAGAGTCAGTCCTCTCCTACTGCTACCTCATAAAGACTCACCTTCAGTTGCATAGGTACTGCAAAGGGGAGGGCTTTCTGTTTTAATGAAAATGTTTAGATTTCCCTGCACTTGAGGGAAGATAGAGAGCCTATATATGCCAGAGTTTTTTAAAGTTCTGCCTGCCTGCCTGTGTGGTGATGTGAGTGTGTCCGTCACATCTTGCTGTAGCTAGCAGCATGGAAAGTGACATCTGCCAACCAGTAATGGTGGTCATACCTCACTGCTGGTCCAACTGCTCACAGTCCGGCTCAGGCTGCCACCCTAAGATCCAGCCAGCTGTCAAGACGGCGGCAGATGCCATCTTATTTACTGCCATAAGCTTTCTTGGCACTGTGGACCAAGACCCTGCTGTGATGGCTCCTGTCATTGGCTGCAAAAGGCACAGGGAGGAGAGTTGCTATGGAACCCCAGGAAGGTGCAACATGTTCAAACCACCTGACGGTGGGATGGATCAGTGCAGAAATCTCAGAGGTTGTTCTTTGTTGACTGATAAGATTGGACAAGGCACAGTAGGTCCTCCAGCACTCCTGTTCGGAGGAGCTGTTTTAATTGAATGTGTCACTGATGAGGGTCAATCACTTGGGCTGTGGCGTCTATTCCAAATGAAACAATTGTTTTAAAGTAACTGGTCTGACAAGAGGGCTGGCATTCATTGAAGGTAAGATGCATGTGTTTTCATAAGAGACAGAAAGCACACTCCCTGTAATGGCCATGGTGAAGCTTTTAAAATTTTCCTTTTACTTCTCGTGAAACAAGTCCTTTAAATATTTCTGATTCAAACAAACATGGAGCAATTGTGGCTACATCACTCTGCTTTTCATGTCTTTTATACATGTAAGAGGCTCTACACTTGTTTAAATCACCCAGTCACAATGGTTTGTAAGGAATTCAGTAGGGGAAAAGGTGAGATAGTTCATCTCTGAAATTCTTTGTGGGTCTCATCATTAGCAAGTCCTACAATACAAGGATACAAGGACTGCAATTATCCACTGTGACACAGAAGGCCAGTTACATCACCTCGCTACCCATATCCAGCCAGATTTCCACAGCATGGAAGCAGCTCCTTGGGGGATAGCTGAGTCTGTGAGAGCCAAAAACATCTGAGCCGTCTCACACGCCTGTGCAAGAGACAGCACAGCATATTACAAGGAGCAGATAGATGTTAGTTTAACTCACAAGCACTGCCTGGATCTAGACAAGACCACAGCCCCATGACAACAAAATGGAAAATGATGATTTTAACATTTCACAAACTACTTGATGAATATTATTACATTTGTTTTCATAATATTGAAGATAAAAATTATTACTTCCAGTTGTACATATAAGAATGAGGCCAGTCTGTAAAACTGTGGAGTCCAGATTAACATGAACATTGATGTGATTAACACAAAGTCATTGGTTTTTCAGTATATCACAGGAACTGACTTCATCTTCAACCCTCTTCTACTTTCCCCCAATGAGCATATCTTTCCTATGAAATCACATCTGGTTTACAATTTTAACTAAATATGTAAAGAGGTAAAGAAGAATTTTATTTCCCTTCCCCTAATATATAGTTATCTGAACTGGACTTCCTACCCTGAATTACTGTATGTACAAACATGCCAGCATGCTTGAAAGTCATACATTCTGTAGTGACACTGGTGCATATGAAACCCAAGTTTAACACCTGGCTTCCATATAAATTAGAAAAGTTAATTGTATCTCTGTGTATTAGTTTCCTCCTCTATAAAAGGGTATTCATTCATTCTGTAAGGAAGTGTTACATATTGAGAGTATGTGTGACGGTACCCTAAGCTCTAGGTATACAAAAAGGAACAACCCCTATATGAATTACCAGGGAAAGGCCAGTTAATGAATAATTCTAGATACATTTGTTAGGTAGTACAAATGTTAACTATCGTGTCAATTTAAGTAAAAAATTTGCCTCTTTGCTGATTGGTTCAGCATAATTCTGGATGTGGCTAAGGAAATTTACTGAAGACACAAGACCCACCCTGAATGTGAGTGGCACCAACCAACAGGCTTGTAGCCTGGATGGAATGAAGGGATGAAGCAATAAGGCTGCTTCTGTTTCTCAGGAGGCACCGTCATCTTCACCTTCACACTGGATATCAGCTCCTCGCTTTCAACATGGACCCTCCATCCTCCTGATGGAGACTCAAATGGGACTCTTTGGGGAGCTCTAGACCTTAGACTTTGCTTGGATCCTTCAGCTCTCAAGTGAACAGAAAGCCCTGTTGCACTCTTGCATCCATCATTCGGTGAACATTCACCGTAAGCCTACTTGGTAAATCCCTATGTCTTTACATATGTCGTATTATATCTGTTTTATTAGTGAGCACTGCTGATACAGGTGGAAACACCTATAGTGGAGAAATATGTTGGTTGGAGGAGAGCATGTTAGTGCACAAGGAGAAACTGTACATCACCACTGTATATCCAGGGAAGGTGTCTCTTTGACATTCAAATGACATTCAAGCATTTGAACCTGATTGAGGGAGGAAACCCTATGAACACAATTCCAAGCAGAGGGAAGAACAAACATACAGGCCCTGATGCATAAATATGCCTCCACATTTTTGAGGAAGGAAGACATGTGTCCTTAGCAGAAGAGGAAAACCAGAGGAATTTTGAAGGCAGTCGGAGAGGTCAGCTCAGTGACAGTTCGGGGGTCTTCATGAAACTTTTCTATGTAGGTCCAAGTGTAATGGGAACCCACCAAAGAATAGCATTTTACCCAGGGTAGGAAGAGTTAGCTGCAGAGGAAGGAGCAAGAACATGAAAACTAGGCAGGAAGGAGTTTCAAGTCAGCCTAGGATGATGACAGTGGCCTGGACAGGGGCTATCACCATGCGGCTCAAGGGCTGAGGATGGGTCAAGTTCTTGGCTACTGAACCAGTCATAGGATGGAAAGAGAAGGATATTCAAGGCTGCTGCCATCAGTTAAACTTTTGTGTAAAATATGGCTTCAATTATTGAACTAGTACAGAGTGGACAGAACAAGTTTTAGGGGATTTAGAAAAATCTATCCCCTAGGTTTAATGTAAAAAATGAAAGCGTCCAGTAGTGACTGGTCTATAATGAGGCCTTTGTGGTTTGTTCAAAATGTCTCCCAAGGTCCTCTTACTGAGGGCTTGTTTGCTAGCAGGTGGGGTTTGGGGAAGTGACTGGGTCTTCAGATTTCTCATGTGAACTGTCCATTGATGGAGTCATAAATTGATGCAATTCTGGAAAGTGAAAGAAACACACAGGTGGAGTGACCAGGCTGAAGAGAATGTTTTCTATCATGACGTCATGCCCTTGGGACTGTTACAGTTTAGAACTAAACTGTGCCCCACCCAATTCTCATGGGTGTGGAAGGTGATTGGATCATGGGGTGCTATATTTATCACTGAATTTATCAACTGATGAGTTAGGCAGCCAGATGAGCACAGGAGGTGGGCCTGGTGGGAGGTGGTCACTGGGTGCACGACCCGAAAGCTTGTTTTCCTGTCCCCAGGTTTAACCCCTCTTTCTGGTTCCGGAAGCCATAGACTGAGCATCATTTCCTCCACTGTACCATCTGCCATCCTTCTCCTCTTGAGCCAGCTAGCCAGAAACTGAAACTGTGAGTTAAAAATAAACCCCTCCTGAGGCCAGGGATTTAGCTCAGGGGCATAAGCTCTGTGGCCTGGCAAGCGTGAGGTCATGCGTTCAATTCCCAGTACTAAAAACAAACAAAAAATTCTCTAAAAATAAATCCCTCCTTCTTTAAGGAGTGTTTTGTCCTACTGACGGGAAAATGACAAAAACAGAAATTTTATCTTGGTCCCATCCCTGTACAGGTACTTTGTCACAGTATTGGAAGTTAGAACTAACATAGTTTTTGTTGTGGTCAGGGTTTACAAGGAGAACAAGGCAATGTAGGACACATACTTTACAGTATTATTTATAATGGTCACCCGAGGTGTCAAATATAAAGAAAGTACAGGAAACCTTTCCACACACTAAAGATCTAGAGAATGCAACCAAGGGCCTGGATCCCATGGCAACATCTTGTACAAGTTCAGAGGAAGACCTAGGCCCCATGACAATGACTCGTATGAGTCCATCTGGAGGCCTAGAGCCCACCACAATGACCCATGCAAGTCTGTTTCACGGACCAGGGCTGGGAAGGCCCCAAGGTCAGTGGTGGAAGCTAGAATGTCTCTGCTAGCAGGATAAAGGATCTGTGCCAGCAGACTGAGCTTTCTGTACTGGAGCTAGGAAGCAACTCTCACTGTAAGAACCAGAGCCCCCCAAAATTGCCACAGCCTTCCTCAGTGACAATGAGGTCCCAAGCTCCTCTGCCAATGAGAGCAGCTGAGCTTATACCCCGAAACTAGTGTGACAAGCTTCTGGAGATTGAGCAGCACACATCTTCCCTTCTGGAGCCAGGAAGCTATCATCAAAGTAAGGAAGAAAGCTCCCTTGAAGTGAACCACAGCCATTGTCAGCAACAAGGTCCTGAGCTCCTCTGATGATGACAGCCAAGTTCACATCAGGAAAGGAAATTGACAAGCTCCTCCAGGAGAACCCACTGCAACAACAGAACCAACACTCCTCTTCCTCTCCAGGTCTCCTTTTATACTGGCAACAGTCCTCAGATGGACCATCTATACTCAACACCACGCTGAGTCACTTCAGCTGGTATTTAAGTTGACCATCAGTTTTCAATACACCACAACCTTCAATAAAATTTAAGCATTATTATGATCCTTACCATTACCATTATTATATTCCCTGAATAGATGTCACATGTGTACCTTCCTCTCCATAATGACTGCTGCTCCTCGGGTCGAGCCCTTGATATCTTTACTTAGATTATTGTGACAGCCATCTAGCTGAGTTTCTCACCTCTACACTCAAACACTACTTCATTGGCTTCATTCACTGCAGACCGAAGAATCTGTTCCATACTAAATCTGCCTGTGTTTCTTCTAGGCTGAAACACTTCTACAGCTCTCCATAATAAGAGAATGAAGTGTGAGAATAAAAGGCAGAGGATCGCTTAGGCCCAGACTATAGCTCAGCAAAGCTCTCCTCTTTTTTCCCCACATTCCAAAGTCAAACTACCCATGGGAACACTAATCCTATAAATATTGCATGTCCCTCTACTTTTGTCCAACACATTTGCCTTTTAGTCCCAACATATCTTATAAAACTATATCCTTTGGCTTAAATCCTAACTAGGAGTCACTTTTTCCACTGCGGCCCAGGAGGAGTGACAATTCCACACTGCCTCATGTCTTGTACTTAATTTATTATCCTTTATTGTAAGCAGCACATTTCTTTCTTTATATACAGAGAACCTCATTATGTACATGACTTCTTTCCTCTCCTGCACAATCATGTAAAGCGTAAAGACAAGTATATGTCTCTTCTATCCCTGAATTGCTAGGTGTACATATTTAGTGGCATGCATATGCCCGCATTGGGTTTTGTGACCTAAACTGATAATGGTTTGTGTGAAGAGAATTTCTGTTCATCATTTTGGATACCAACCAGATGTCAAAGACAAAGACTAGAGCCTTAGTACACTTGCGCCACTATTTCATGTTGTGTATCATGTTATGTACACTGTATCACACCATTCATGTCATTTCATCATATTGTATCACAGATTATCATATTTCATCAGGTCCATCACAGCATGACTGCTAAGGTGTATTTTAAGGAAATTATCAGGCTTCCTTAGCTTATTACAATTTTCTATTGACAGATTTACTCTGTGGAGCCCTCACCTTTGTACTATTTCCAATATTCTTTCCTGTTGTTTGAGGCCTTGGTCCTACTGTACACAATTTACAAGTCACATTTTCCTTGAATTTTGCCATTCATTTTTGTTTAAATGGACACTGTCCTTTTCTGAGGATATAATAGTATCTGTATAGTACATTTGGTTTCTAAGCATGCATGTCCTCATTATTGTAGTACTATCCAGTTACATTATTGTAGTACTATCCAGTTATACATTTTTTATCTTTAAAAATATCTGATACTTTCATTTAAAAATACTGCCACACAATTTTTCCATTTCTCAAAGCTATGGAAGTTTTCACTGTAGGACAGCTGTTCAACAATAGCATGCTGAAGTGAAAAGAAAAGTGAATAACATGTGATGGACAAATTCATCAGAATTACTCCAAGGTTGTACTGATAGACTTTTGCATAACCCCAAGAAGCATAATTTTATGAGGTGTTCAAAGCTAAGAATAGTCAAAACATTCACTTACAGCCATAGGAAAAATGACTTAATACTCGACATTTGATTAAAAGAAGTTAATAGTAGGAACAGGAAAGCAAGACTCATTTTGTTTTGAATTTCTAAAAGTAAACTCATAGCCGAAGGCTTCTTGAGGGTAACACAGGAATGAGAAACCAATATTACCAAATCTTCTAGTTTTCTTCTGCAAGAAAAATAGACCTTATTTGAAAAGAAGTGGGTAAAGTCATATTTTCCTACATGGTAGGTTGGTGTACAGCTCACTGATAGAAACCTTGCTTACCATGTATGAGGTTTTTAGCTGTATTCCACAACTTTAAAATAAATAATCCATAAAATCCTACAAATGACCAACATCCTGAGTGCCAAAACAAATGCACCTAAAGTCTAAATGATAACCTCTGTTTTCTGGAATTAATCATTAAATCACCAAAATGAGAGATAGCTGATCCCCAATAAAATTAGTGCTATCAATATAAATATAGTGTTAATAACTAAATTTCATACTTGGTTTTAGGACTTGAACAGAGTTTGAAAGAAGAAATTCACATAATATCCTTTATCTTACACATATGAAAAAGGACATGTGATAAAAGAAAACCTTCATATATGTAGGTTCATCATTACATATTTCACTCTGACCAGACAGGCCCTTCTATTTTAAAACTAAAAGCATAGGACAAAAGGCATTTTAAACAAATTATACACTGTTACAACTGTGCTGAGCTACCTCAGAAGACATTATAGCAAATTTCATAGCCCATCATATTATTTTTCCTTAGGAAAACCATTGACAAGTTGTCGGCCTGTCATGACAGAAATCCAGTTAAAATTATACATCCTTGGCAGGTTTTCCTCTCATATGTTGATAATGGAACTCTTTTAGATGCTATTCCTTTGATATCTACTCCTGGGTACTTTAATTCATTTGTTTAATTTGTATTTATTTTTAAGATAATAAAAAACAATAAAATGATACAGAATTTCAAAAAAAATGATAGAAAATTAACAATTGCTATCATATTGCATATTGTTGTCTTCAAAATAGTTGCTCAGATTAGAGATATAGGCATGAAAAATTGATTAAACAATATAAGCACTAACTGTTCCTTTCAATGAACTAATAGAATGAGTAATACAGTTATCTTAGCTATCTTGTAAGTGTATATATATATTTTTTTCTCTTTCCTTCTTTTCTCCTTTCCCCATCCCAGTTGTTGTTTCTTTTTGAGCAGTTTCTTTCTCTTTCACAATGTCTATTACACTTTTTGGATCGTATTTACTCTTTCAATTTCTGACACTTGGGAGATAATATGATTTTTGCACATGCAATTCTTATTTGCTTCACTTATGAATATGGTCTCAATTTGCACTCATTTATCTATAAAAGCCCCAAGTTTATCTTTCTTTATCCCTGAGTAGTAATCTACTGTGTAAAAATAACACATTTTAAAATTGATGGGCATTTGAGTTATTTCCAAGATTTAGCTACTACAAATTATGCTGCTATAAACATGGGTGCACATATATCACTGTAGTATGATGTTTTCAATTCTGCTAGAAAAATACTCAGAAGAGAAATAGTTGGGATTAATGGGACCTCTAATCCTAGTGTTTTGAGGAATCTCCACACTGATTTCCACAGTGTTTGCACCAGTCTTCACTCTCATCAGCAGTGGAGAGGAGTTCCTTTTCCCCCACAGCTCTGTCAGCATTTGTTATTAGGTGATTTTTTTTTGTACTTGGAATTTGGATGATTTTTTGATGATATTCACCCTTTCTGGAGTGATATGAAATCTCAGTGATTTGATATCAAAAGAGATAAACAAGGTCACTACATACTTGTTAGAGGGAATATTCAAGAAGAAGAAATGAGAACTATATATATATAGTTCCAAATATACCAAATAGGGGAGTGCCCACCTATATAAGACAAACATTAATTAGACATGAAAAATCAAATAAGAAATAACACAATTATAACAAGGGACCTTAATATCACACTATCACAAAAGGATCAACTAGACAAAAAATCAGCAAAGAAATAACAGAACTCAACCAAGTAAATGTACCAGTGGACTTAGTAGATGTTTACAGAGTGTTCCACTCAACATCAGCTGCATGTCATTCTCTAAAATAGACCATATATTACCCACAGAACATGCTTAAGTGCCAAAGAAGTGAATTACCCCATGCATATTATCTGACCATAGGACAATGAAACTGGAAATTAGTGGCAAAAGAAACAGCAAAAACTTTCTAAACACTTAGAAATTAAATGACACCCTCCCGAACAATCACAAATGAAAATGCAGAAGAAATTAAACAAAGTCTACAATCAAATAAAAATGCAAACACAACATACTGAAAACTGTGGGAGACAATGAAAGTACCTAAATACAAATATGAGGGAAATTTATAGCAATGAGTTCTCACAGCAGGAAAACAGCAAGCACAAATAAACAATCTAATACTACATCTAAAACTTTTAGAAAAGGAGCAAGTCAAGCCCAAACCCCATATATGGGAGGAAATTATAAAGATCAGAGAAGAAATTAACTCAGTTGAGACTCAGAAAACAATATAAAGAATTAATGAATCAAAGAATTGGTTCTTTGAAAGACTAAACAAAATTGATAGACCCCTAGCCAATTTTATCAAAAAAGGAAATACAAAACTCAAATCACACACTGGGAAATGAAAAGAGTGAAATTATCACAGATCCTGTGGATCTGAAGATCCTCAATACTTACTTTGAATGTCTATACTCATATAAGATGGAAAATCCAGAAGAAGACAGATTGCTAGAAATGTGTGAACTGTCAAAGCTGAATCAAGAAGATGTAAAACTTCTGAATAGCCTAATATCAGTTAATGAAAAGGAAAACATAATTACAAATTTACCAACAAAGGAAATCCCAGGTCCTGATGGATTTGCAACTGAATTCTACAAGAGAATTAATTTCAATACTCCTCAAATTATTTAATGAAATTGAAAAGGAAAGCAATTCTACCTAACTCATTACTAGAGGCAGGTATTACCCTAATAACAAAACCAGAAAAAGACCCAACCAAAAAGAGACAGAGGGAGAGAAAGAGAGAGAGAGAGAACTACAGACCAATTTCTCTAATGAACATAGATGTAAAAATCCTCAAAAAAAAAAAACTTGCAAACAGAATGCAGTAAATCACCAAGATTATACACCATGACCAAGTAGGATTCATTGCAGGAATGCAGGGATGGTTCAACATACACAAATTAATAAATGTAATACACCATATTAACAGAGCCAAAGACAAAAATCACGTGTTCATCTCAATAAGATGCAGAACAAGCCACTGGATTGTGATACAAACACTATAAAAATTGGAATCAATCTGATAAAAGCCATCTGTGACAAACCAAGAGCCAACATCATACTAAATGGACAAAAGCTAAAAGCTTTCAACCTAAAATCAAGAACAAGACAAGGATGTCCATTATCACTACTCCTTTTCAATATAGTTCTGGAAATATTAGTCAGAGAAATAAAATAAGAAAGAAATATAAAAAAGGATAAGGATAGGAAAGGAAGGAGATAAATTATTATTACTTGCTGAAGACATGATACTCGACATAGAAGACCGCAAAAACTCCACCAAAAGTCTACTAGATTTAATAAGATTTTCAGCAGTGCAGCTGAATACAAAGTCAATACTCAAAAATAAATAGCATTCTTGTATACAAACAACAAAGTCAGTGAGAGTAAAATTAGGGAAACATCTTTTGCAACAGCATCCAAAAAAGAAAGAAAAAAATACTTGGAATCAATCTAACAAAGGAAGTAGAAAGATCTCTATATTGAAAATTGTAGTTCCCTGAAAAGGAGATCAAAGAGGATCTCAAAAAATGGAAGGATATTCCCTACCAGTGGATGGGAAGAGCCAACATTGAGAAAATGGTCATACTCCCAAAAATTTTCTATAGATTTAATGCAATTCCATTCAAATACCATTAGCATATCTCACAGAACTAGAGAAATCATTCCTAAAATTCAGGTCTAGAAGAGACCTAGAATAACAAAGGCAATCTTGAGTAACACAGGCAAGGTGGGAGGCATCACAATCCCCCACTTGAAATTATAGTATAAAGCTGCTGTAATAAAATTGGTTTGGTGCTGACAAAAAAAAAAAAAAGAGATGAGGATGATGGAACAGAATAGAAGATACAGACACAACTACAAACACACTTAGCCACCTTATCTTTGACAAAGGGGCCAAAATGTCCACTGGAAGAAAGACAGGCTTTTTAATAAATGGTGCTAGAAAAACTGGATTTCCACATGCCAAAGACATAAAGTAGACCCATGCCTTTCACCATGAAGTAAGCTAAACTCAAATATTTAGATCAAGTATCTAAACATTAAAACAGAAACACTAAATCTACTGGAAGACAAAGTAGGTAGAAATCTCAAAGACATAGGGGTAGGCAAAGAGTTCATGAACAAAAATCAGACGTCACAGGAAGAAACCAGCAAATTCAAAGAATCAGCAATTTGGATCTCATGTTATTAAAAAGTTTCTTCACATCAAAAGAAATCAACAATAGAGTGGAAAAAAATCCCACAAATTGGGGGAAAAAACTTTGCCAACAGTCCCTCAGACAATTCTATGTAGACTAAAGAATTAAAAAAAAATCAGCCTCCACCAATTTCAAAGACCCAATCCAAAAATGAGCATCTGCGATGAATACACAATTCTTGGATGAAGAAATACAAATGGCAAATAAATATATGAAAAAATGTTCAGTCTCATTGTTCATTAAAGAGATACAAATTAAAACAATGCCAAGGTTTCATCTCCAGAAAGAATGGCCAAGATGAAGAAACTAACCAACAACAAATGCTAGAAGGACCGTGGGGACAAAGGAACCCTTCTGCACTGTTGGTGGTAATGTAGATTGATGCAGCCACTGTGGAAATCAGTGTGGAGAGTCCTCAAAAATCTAGAATTAGAGTCCCTGCTTCACCCAACTATCCCCCTTCTGGGTATTTGTACAGAAGAACTAAAAACATCATACCACACTGATATATGTGCACCCATGTTTATAGTCGTACAATTTGTAATAGCCAAATCTTGGAAACAACCTAAATGCCCATCAACTGAGGAATGGATAAAAAAGATGTGATATTTTTATACAATGGAATATTACTCAGCTATAAAGAAGGATAATCTTGATGCTTTTATAGGTAAATGGAGGCAACTTCATACCATTCTCATAAGTGAAATAAATCAGACTCACTTGAGTAAATATTGCATTGTCTTATTAGTATAAGAAACTGAAAGAGTAAATAGGATCCAAAATCTACAATTGATATTTTGAAAGAGTAAGAAATTGCTCAAGGTAGAAAAACAACTAGGATGTGGAAAGAAGAAAAAAAGGAAAGAAAAAGATATAAATTTGTATATATATAATAAGCTAAGATGATTATACTACTAATTCTATTAGCTCATGAAAAAACACAGTTAATACTCAGTTTGATTAATTTTGCATGTCTATATCTGGTAATCTAAGCAACTCTTTTGAAGATAACAATATGAAATATAATAATCTTTGTTAAATTTGTATCATTTTATTTTGAAAGCCTATATTGTTGTGGTTGTGGGTTTTTTGTTGTAGTTGTTTTTGTCTCTTTTTGTTTTTGTTTTCAGTGTTTTTTTCTCTTTAAAATTAAAAAAATGTATGCATCAGTATTTGCCATTTGTACTTCTTTATCTGAGAAGTATGCATGCATCTCAGATGCCCATTTTTGCATTGGATCTTTGAATTTGGGGAATCAATTCTTTATATGATCTATATAGAAGTCCTTTGTCTGAGACAGTTGGCTAAATTTTTTCCCAATTTTTGGGTTTTCTTCTTAATTTGTTGATGATTTCTTTTGAGATGCAAAATCTTGTTAATAACATGGGATCTCAGTTGTTGATTCTTTGAAGTATTTCCCATGTAGCTTTGTTTTTTTTTCATGAATTTTCTGCCTACCCCTATGTTTTCAAGATTTCTACCTACTTTCTAGTAGATTTAGTGTTTCTGTTTTAATATTTGAATCTTTGATTCATTTTGCTTTTACTTTATCTTGTGGTGAGAGACATGTATCTAGTTTTAGTATGTGGAAAGTTAGTTTTTCCAGCATTATTTACTAAAGAAGCTATCTTTCTTCCAGTAAACATGTTTGGCACCTTTGTCAAAGATAAAGTGGCTGAGTGTGTTCCTAGTTATGTCTACATCTTCTTATCTATTCTATTCATCCTCAAGTCTTTTTTTTTAATTTTTGCTAGTACCATGCTGATTTTATCACAGTAACACTGTAGTATAATTTCAAGTCAGGGACTGTGATGTCTCCTGCCTTGCCTTTGTTGCCCAGGAAACCTATGAGCCTGAGCTTTCTGGTCCACGTTCCTAACAACATTCTGATCTTCTGAGCTCTAACCAGAATTTTCCATCATACTCTGCCTACCAAATTCTAAGGTTTTCTAACCTTCAAGAGAAAAGATATAACTGAGCCTCCTAATGATCCTTATTAGAAACGCAGTTTACTGCCATGGTGAAAAATAATCTTTCTGAATGCACCTTAGAAACATAATATGTGGTTGTATTTCAGATTTGACTTAATATAAATCCCTTCTTCTCTGTCTACTATGACAATTGTGGCATTCTACCTGACTGTGTTGTTTCTTGATTTTATTTAGTTAGTAAGACACATACTCGAAGTGTTTTGCTAAGGACAATTTCAACATCAAATCTTGTATCCCATGAAAGTGCACTCACATGGATA
The DNA here is from genome assembly GCA_004027455.1 of Hydrochoerus hydrochaeris. Classification (NCBI taxonomy): domain Eukaryota; kingdom Metazoa; phylum Chordata; class Mammalia; order Rodentia; family Hydrochaeridae; genus Hydrochoerus; species Hydrochoerus hydrochaeris. The sequence continues at coordinate 313,318 of PVLA01000462.1, read as the reverse complement.
ATTTATACAGCTCTACGTTCTTTCTCTCCATTGATGTGGCATCCTTGACATCCAATTCTGTGTGTACCCTCCCAGTTCCTACCGAGATAGTCTTTCTATGTTCTACAACTTCTTAGGAATATGGTTCTTTTTCTCCGTTAGCAGGTATAATGCTTCCCTAAGACATAGTCTTAATTACCCTAGGAGTACTAGTAAAGAGATGAGAAGAGATGAGTAGTATGTTTAAAGTAGAGGCTTCTGTCTCTTCTGTAACCCAGGTATCCACTAACCTCTAAGAAGTCAGCAAATTTCTGAGGATTAGAGTTGTTCAAAAAAATTTGAGACTCAGTGTGGCAGTCCCACTCCCTGACTCCAATACTTAATTCTTGTGTGATGGGTTAAACTCTGGCACTGTGTTGCTTAGACTCTAGCCCTGGTCTACACATTATTCTGCTTTTATAAATAAAACAGTGACATACTTATATTCTAGCAGGAGGACCATAGGTTTCCATATTTAGTTTTCATTTCCAGCTGATTCTGCCAACTTTTGACTGTTTTTTTTTTCAAAATCCCCTATGGCTACTTAGCAATTGTCATAAAATTCTATTTTCCTGATAGTTACTTGTTATGGTTGATACATTATGTCAACTTGAGCAGTTTAGAAGTTTAACTGAGAGACTCAGCAGGGAGCCAGGGTTCTTACTTTGTAAATATCCTCATCCTGTTCAAAAGAGAGCAAAGAGATTTTGTGAGTGCTGCACCCATGCTGGACCGAGGAGGATGGGGAATGGCCTGTGTACAATATAATTTATGCCAGGAGAAGAGGCTCGTTTCCTTCATTTTTCTCTGGCTGCTGCTTGAAGTGTTGCCCCAGTGCCATGCCACCCTGCCTTGGAGCCCGCTGATTATGAACTGAAACCTCCACAACAGTGAGCTAAATAAACCCTTCCTTCCTTCATTTTGGTATCAGGTATTTTATCTCAGCACTGAGAGAACAGTGAACAAGACATTACTGTTTCCTCTTGTTTTCAAATATCTGATATGCTGCTTCATGGACACAATTTCATAGCTTACCATCAGTGAAAATTTTAAAGTTGCATTTTTTATCTTATGCCAGCAGGTATATATACTCCACCCACTGCCCATGATAAAGTCTCGGTGGTCAAGAATTTAAAGATTATCAGTTTCAGAATACCATCTTAGCATCTACATTCTCACAAAATTCTTTAAACTAGTCACGAAATAAATCGTTGCTCATTGAGTCCTTTTGGAAGGTGATGCAGAAGTAAAGATCAGTATGTTTAACATGTATTAGAGAGTATTCTTTGGCTCAACACCTAGTGTAGGAAGAACAAGGAAGCAGGATCAATAAAAGTTAAATGTCATTACATAGTCCACACATGACTTAGCTGCCTTCTTGAGGAACACTAAAGCTGGAGTGATGCTTTAGATTTGACCAGTTTGTAACATGGAGGCCAGGCCTTTGTACCTAAATATCAACCCACCACTGAATGTAGTCTGCCCCTGAGAAAAGAACATGACCTGGGTTGAGGCAGTTCTCTCCATATGAAGGCAATTAGAAAAAGGCTTATGGGTGAGTTCTATTTATCAGCACCATTCCTCAAAACTGGGGAAATATGTCCTTCAATTCTCAGTGAGTACCATAGCAAACATTACTGTGTAGATTTGAAAAATGAAAGGACTTTATATACAAGCTTTATACATTCATTTTGAATAAATTTTTTTCTCTCAATACCACTGTGCATTTCTTATACTCACAAAACTTATTGAGTGTAACTAAATCTGAACTACTGAATAATGGAATGCAGAGTTTACTGAAATTATGAAAATATAACTCCATCTATACTAAGTCCTCAACAATATATTGTATGCTACAGAAAGTTGAGGATTTAATACCAGAAAATGTTTTTCAGTGACTAAGACACTTGCAATATTATTTTTTAATGTGTGAGGAGTTTGTAGATTGCCATGCAATAAGCAAAAATGGCAAAGAGGTTGCAATAAGTAGAATAAAAGATATTTGGGTTCAAAGAGACAGAAAAAGTTGGAAGGCCATGCAGGGAGACAGAAAAAACATCTACATACAAGTTGTGATTCACAGAAATGTTTTGCACAGAATAGAGCAGCAAGTTATTACAAAAACAGCCTTTTTCCTTACCACTCCTATCTGAAAAGATGACTCATATGGGATAGTCACTGTAAGCAAAGTATCCGAGCCAATCCCAACCTACAAAGTCAGGCTGTCTTAAGTTTGGGTTCTTCAAGGAAAAAAAAAGTCTTGAGAAAATTATTTGAGTAACATTGGAGTATTTGGGACATGATATTAGGAAAAGTGGAAAGGGAGCACAAAAGGACCAGGTTAGGAATAGAAGGCAGTAAACTGTGCATTACTGAGCAGGTCACCGTTATGGGTGGCTGCATCTCAAAATATCAGATGATAGTTCAATAATATAAAATATATCTTATGGTCAACCACACTTAAAAGCAAAAAATTCCAACTTCCACCCATCACTGGTAAAGGACATTAGAAAAAGCATTAATCCACCCAGCACTTCTGGTCTAGACTTCATGGACAAGAACAGAGTTCCTAGAATCAGAACTGCAAGTGTTGACTCAGGCGATGAAGACTGGACTACTAAATGCAGGCTGGATATGCGTTGGACACTGATAATGTTTGCTAAATGGAATGTTCAGAAAAGAAACCTTAATTTAGGACTTTAGATCCTTCAATAACACTTGTGGTTTGATAATTTCGGAAAGAAATGTCCTGCTGTACTGCAGTCAGTGAAAAGCTACGCAAATAGACAGTAGCCAATAGAAAGCTGTTATAATCATTGAAGACCAGATAGTCACAGGTTGGAAGGCTCACGTGAGAGAAGAAAAGGAATACAGTGAAATAAAATAAACTCAATAGTCATCCAGCTCAGGGTAACCTCGAATTTCAGTTTACTTTCAAGAACTTCACTATTTAAAGGATTCTGTCACTTTTATTTGGTTAATTCACAAGTTTTAAAAGACATGTTACATATATGCCTGTAATGCCAGCCCTTTTGGGAGGCTGAAGTAAGAGAATCACAAGATTCAAGCTAGTCTGGACAACTTTGCTACTTAGAGAGATCTGTCTCAAAAAAAAAAAAAAAATTATAGCTCAATCCAAAGGCCCTGGATTCAATCCCTAGTGCTACACTCACATGTGTGTGTCCCCCTACACACACACAGCATACAATTGTCTACTAGATGTTTCTGGTTTGGGCATTTCTTTTGATATAAATCAAATTTAAGGTATTTTAGGGAAAAACAATCAAGTTGATTAAAATGCTCAAGCACAATTTTTTCAAAGCAAGAGGATGCAGGACAAGTAGCACTGATTTAATGCAACCAGCCAAGCCTGTCCCCCCCCACCCCCACAGCATCACCCAACTCCAGGCTGGCTCTATGTTTTGCTTCTCCTTAGTGCAAGGCAGCAGAGGCAGGAACTCACTGACTGACCCGATCACAGATGAGGCGACACACAGGGAGAGATGGGGGACCAGAACCTGAAACCGTCAACGCTACCTTCAGCTGTCTGCTCGAATTCCATGGCCCACACCCAGCAGAGACCAGAGGCCAAGGACGCCTCCTATCTAGCAACATGAGTGAGCACAGGCCTGGACTGCACAATACCCACGGTCTGCGGTGAATGGACAGATGGACCTTGACTGCATGGAGGACCCTCAAAAGCCCAGGCCCTAAAAGAGAGGTGGGAAAATTACGACTGCCTCTAGCCCAAGCCTGGCTATTTTGGGAAAAAAAACCACTATCTCAAAAGAGGGGAATTTTTTGACTCAAGTTTTAAATTTTTTTTCTACTTTTATTATTTTTGTCTTTCCTCCATTAAGTTTTTTGGGGTCTTAGTTTGTTTTTCCTTTTCCCCCTTCATTTATTTTCTCCTCATTTCTCTTTTCCTTTTTCAACTTTTCTCACCTCCTTCTTATCTTTCTTCTCTCTATTTTTTCTAAATTTTTTCTTCTTTGCCTTGTTCATTTTTAAGTGCATATAATATATAATCAATAAGATATTGAAACAAATAAACAAAATGATCAATGGTTCCACAGAAGAACAGAAGACACTAATAAACATCTAACAAAACCAGACAAAATGACATAAAACCACATGACCAGCACAGAAAAGAATCGAGTCCATCAAAGGACTCCCTATAAAAATGTAGGAGATTCAACATTCTATCCAGACTGTGGACCAGAGAAATGAACAATGTGAGGACAGTGTCAGAACCAGAGGACAGACTGCTATTGATGATCCTACAGTGAAAACACCTTAAAAACAAGGGAAAGTAAAAACTGAATCCAACACTCAACCATCACAAATAGATCAACTAGACCAAAACTCAAAAAAGAAATGAGTTGAACAAAATCTTCGAACAAAAGCATATAACGGATGTCTAAAAAGCATACCACCCCCAACCATATAGTATAAAACATTTTTTGTAATAATAGCACATGAAAATTTCTCCAAAATGGACAACATAGTAAGCAATAAATGAACCTTAAAGAAATGTCAAAGGATTGAAATTATAGAAATTAACAATGAAAGAAGACATAGAAGTTACACAAATGCATTGAAACTCAATGATACACTCAAGCACTGGGTTGCAGAAGAAATCAAGAAATAAATAAGACAGTACCTAGAAAAAACAGAAGAAGTTATGGGGCACAATGAAACCATTACTCCTAAGAAGAAAGTTTATAGCTATGAATCTCCACAATCACAAAAGCGGAACAAGCTCAAATGACTAGCTTACCGGTCCTCCTCAAGGTCCTAGAAAATACGAACAATTTGAACCCACATCTAGTACAAGGAAATAAATTATAAGATCAGAGCAGAAATCCATAAAATTGAGGTCAAGAAAACAATGCAAAGACTCAGTGAATCAAAGAGTTGATTCTATGAAAGAATAAAAAATGTTGGGGCTGAGGATTTAGCTCAGAGGCACAAGCACCTACCTGTCAATTATGAGGTTGTGAGTTCAATCGCCAGTAGTCAAAAAAAGCCAAACAAACAAATTTTAAAAAGCAATAAAAAAGTAGGCAAAACTTTAACCAATCTAACGAAAAAAGGAGAAAAAAGACCAAAATCAATCCAATTAGAGATGTAAAATGTGAAATCATATTCTATACTGCCTAATTACAAAGATTACTAATGAGTACTTGCAAAACCATACATCAATTAAATTGAAGATTTTAGAAGAAATGGTTTCCTAGATAAATATGAATCACAAAACTACACCAAGAATATTTTAAAAATCTGGATAGCAAAATACTAGGCAATAAAATTAAAGCAGTAACAAAACAAATTAATAGACATTTCACAGAAGAAGTGTAAACAATCAATAAATATATGAAAAATACTGGGCATCACTGACCATTAGAGAAATGTAAATATAAAAAACATTGAGATTCCATCTTACCACAGAAAGAATGACCATCATTGAAATCAAATAAGACAAAACAAAGAGCTGGTGAAGCTGTGAGAGAAAAGAAACGCTTGTACATTATTGGTGGGAGTGTAAACTAGTAAAAGTACTGTGGAAATTAGTATGGAAGTTTCTCAGAAATCTAAAAATAGAAATTCAATTCTAGATATTCTGCTTCTAGGTATCTTCCCCAAGTGTTACAGACATCAAATTATAGCAATATATGCATGCCCATGTTGATAGCAGCACAGTTCACAATAGCTAAATTTTGGAAGTAGCCAATATGTCCATCAACAGATGAATGGATAAAGAAACTATGGAATTTACACACAATGGAGTTCTACTCTGTAATAGAAAAAGATAAATTAAGTCATTTGTAGGAAAATCAAGGCCCCCTGAAACTGTATTATTAAGTGAAGTCCTGCAATCATGCAAGCTCAAATATTGCATGGTTCCTCCTGTAAGAGAAACCCAAAGTATAAATAAAGGATAGATAGTAGGAAAAATAGATTTAGATCTTTCTGGAGTGGGAAGGGGATCAACTGATGGAGAGAGGGTTCGGGGGGGAAGACAAAAAGGATGAGAAAAGGGCTTTAAGATGAGTTATGTCCATGTGTGAGCTCCACACAAGGAGTGTAAAAAACACAGTCTGCTAACATGAACCAACACAATAAATTTTTTAAAAAAACATAAAATGAAATAAAATAAAATTTCAGATGTGGATTATATTATATTTTAATATTCATATAGAATTTGGTAGCCACTTTTGGTGAATCACAATGATAACTCTTGAAGCCTTCATGAATGACTTTATCAACAATGGGTATGTACTGGCTCTGAAACACTATGTTTGTGTTCAATATGAAATCAGCCATATTGTGGTGCTTCTCTTAGTGCTGCAAACTGAAGTCAAATTTGAAATAAAAGAAAATATATAGAGAAATTAGACTCTGAATTACATACTAAACTAAAAAGTACTATTCATGTTTATAGTAGTTTTCATAGGACATTTGACACACTCCAATTTTCATTTTGAGGGTTCTAATTTTACCCCAGAAGAACTAATCAAGACCTTATAAGCTAGAGTGAAACACTGAGGTTTTTTCTGTGTGATTTTATTCAAAACTATAAAATAAAAGTTACAAGAGTAGTACTCATTTTTAAAAATCACTGTTAAATCTCTGAAAAGATAGCCAGTGGGGGGCAGGGAGAAACAACTGCATCAGGCCATCAAGGAAATCAAATTAGAAGTAGTCTCCCATGTAAAGATAGAAATAACAACTTTAGTAAAGGAGTTGTTGAATGCAGCTAAAGAAGAACTAGAGAAAAAAGTACATGAGCATGGGAAACTGATTGAAACTTTGAATGAACAATATAGAAAACAAGCAGAATTCATGAAACAAACTCAAAGAGACATCCAAGAAACAAAAA